>JASDQU010754717.1:29895-48127 GCA_032191745.1 Picea mariana
TGTTATTATTTGTTTTTAATTAATATATATATATATATATATATATATATATATAATATAAATTATTACCCCAAGTCTATAGAATAGTGGGGCTAGGTGCAAGTCCTATGAAAATTTGCAAAATAGATTTCCCCAACTCATGGCGGTCTCCTAGTCAAAGGGTGGTTTCCATAGCATGGTATGGAGTTTCTATTTTCCTTAAAATATAAAAATAGTGTAGTGGTTGGTTTCTTGTGTTGAATAAAAACATTTAGTGAGAAATATTGGTGGTTAGTTCTCATGAATTTTGGTATTGCTATTGTTTCAACTACATTGAGTAAGAACCATCAAAGGCATATTTCACCCACATTTGGGTAATATATAGTGTTATATTTGGATGCAATATTGGTTTATAGAAATAGTTGGTTGGAAGATCATATGTAAGATGTTAATATTTCTCTTGACCTTATTCACCAACATAAATTTCAAGAAACAATCAGAAGTCATTTTGGCATACGTTCATTCATTGTTTGGGTTTTGTTATGAAGTATGATAGTGTGAATGCATATCTAGCCAAGGTCAAAGTCCTTCAGGGTTGGACCAATCACTCTAATACTACATATATAAAGATTTTATTAATCCTTGGTGGCATGAATTTCTATAGAAAATTCATTCAATATTTCTCTCACAACGTTCAACCATATCATCAACTCTCCAATCAAAATAATTTATCATGGAATGTCGCAAAACATAAGGGCATTCAACGATTCAAGTATTCCCTTTGTTGATCTATTCCTTGGTTTAAGCAATCAAACAATAGTGACATTACATTATTTGTAAGGAAACACTCATTTACACTAAGCATTAACCCCTTATGTTTATGAACTTTTAATGTAAGATTAAAAGGGCATCTTAAATGGGAATCTCATGTTTAAAATTTGTATCCCATTATTAATTACAAAAGGGGGACTATGAATAAAGTTGTTGATATGTTGAATATCCCTCCTTCCAAGGTTTTACATATTCTCTATACCTAATTAATTTGAATAGTTTGGATTATACCAACCACTTCTAGTTAATTTCCTCGTGTCCTTGAGAATCCATATCCATAAACCTTATTTGTAACAACCCCATCTACCAAATCCAGGGCATGCTACCACCTAGCTATTGAATTTGAGCTATGATACCAATTTGTAACACCCCCATATACCCAAGCTAGGGCATGCTACCACCTAGCTTATGAATTCGAGCTTTGATACCAATTTGTACCGTCCCCCAACCACCCAGGCCGGGGACATGCTACCACAACAATATTGCTCTGATACCAAGCTCATTGTCATCTGTTGGGAAATCTCACTTGAAATAAAAACTTCTCACTCTATTTCTAATGGTCAGAATTGTCCATGCCCAGGCATAGACCTACTTTGTTATGGCACATAGAGCTCTTTACGGAACATCATACATATAAATTCAATAATAAAATGAATTCTACTAATACACAATTTAATGCGGAAATCACACTCATTTTCTACAAAAATCTCACATAGGAAATATTATAAATATCATGACATGTACAGGATACACATCATAAAAATTAACATAGAAATGGTAATTATATTTTTATGAAGGTCACCAACTATGTGCAAACCTTCCATGAACCTCCTATCCTTAGACCACATTGTTCATCACTATCAATAGTGGGTCACCTCTGAGGTGGGACTAAACTCCACCCAGGGAAAAGGAAATCCTAGGCTAGGATGAGGTTATAAAATCTCTAGGAAGGATTCTTTCCCCAAGAGTCCACTCACATTTAGAGCTTATAGTCCCTCATTCCCCACATGAATGTCCCACCCCAGTGAGTGTTCCCCTTCTCTGCTCGATAGTCCTTTAGCTGCCCCACTCCCCTTCTAGAGCTTCAACAATAGGACATACAAGAAGTCTCAAATCACTACAACTGTCGTGAGGCTCCCTCTAGGAAAATCACTTCCCCAACAACCTCTCTCACCTAGAGAGAGTTTTCCATAGGTATGACAACCTTATTCTTCAATCCACGAGCCTAAAAATCTGTCTATGAAAATACACAAGCCTGACAACCTACTTATTCAATCCATCTCCCAGACCAATCCATTCTAGGTAATCACAACAAAAAATCGGGCATGACTCTGGTAAGGACAATAACCACATCAGTCTAGAGAAAAATGTGGGTAGCAACAGAAATTGGCTAAGGGAGATTTGGCTCAAGAACAAAATAGACTTGCTATGCTGCATAAAGAAGTATGGGTTAGCTTCACAGGTCGCAGGTTACAGAGCTTGCATCAAAGCTGCAGAGGTAAAATGATGGAGGTAGTGTGTGTTGTGTGGGTGCTCAATTTCAATGCATGAATGCATGAATTGGGTGCCTGGAAAAAATGGCTAACTAACCCTCAAAATGAATGATTTCCCCACATAAATATTCATGCGCCAATATTGACACATGGATCTCTTGGGAGCTCATTCTTCCCCACTTGGAGTTCATTCCTTTCCCAAAGGAACTTAGGATAAAAGGGTTTATTTCCCAAACTTTAGTCTTTAAGGAAAATATATTATAATATTCCCTTGGGGTTAAGCCCTCAATCTTAGACCTTTTTCCTAGCCTCTTATCCCCTTTGTCTTTCCCTTCCCAGTGGATATTATTCCCCCATAACGCTTTCTTTGTGGTCGGTCTACACGTAGTGATGTATTTTTATTAATGATTTGCATAATTACATATACAAAAATAAGCTCATTGGACTTAGTATCTAGGATATTCGGCCTAATAAACAAATAATACTCACATATTATAAACACTTGGCTCACTAGCCTATAAATGAAATTACAATTTAGCAGGGGCTCAGCCTTGGGGAATTACAATCCCCTCCCCTTATTTATGAATAGTCCGCAGTGCATCATATTTACATATTACAACAAGATTTCAAAACTCTTCACAAATATGTTAGTACTCTTCCCGCGTGGCCTCTTCATGCTCCCAAGTGGCATTGTTGGCACCATACCAGGTCCATTGGACCTTTACAAGATTGATGGCTCGATTTCAGAGCTGTTTGATTTTTCGGTCCAGAATGCGTACTAGATGCACTTCGAAAACACCTTCTTGCTCCACCTGAATCACATTCCAATCAATAACATGATTAGCATCAGGTGTATATTTATTAATCAATGATACATGGAATACATTATGAATGGTCATATATGGAGGCAATTCAATCATATAAGCTACTGGCCAAATCCTCTCTAGGATTTCAAATTTCCCACAATATCTAGCTGCCAACTTGGAACAGTTTCTGAACTTCAGGGAAATTTTGTTGGCCTTCAATTTCAAGAATAGATTATCACCCACTTTAAACTCCCTGTGGGTTCTTCCCTTGTCATCATATCTTTTCTTCCTATATTGGGAAACTTTTAGATTATGTTTAATATTCAAATTTTCTCTTCCATTTCCCTGAGCAACTCTGGCCCAACCACTTCTCTATATGTTGGGTTGTCCCAGCTCACTGGTGTGTTTCACTTTCTTCCATAAAGTGCCTCAAATGGTCTCATCTTCAGAGATGTCTAATACCCATTGTTGTAGGAAAATTATACCAATTGTAGATAATCTTCCCATTTAGATGCTTTTTCCTTCACATACATTTTTAGCATATCCTCTATCACTTGGTTCACCTTTTTTGTTTTCCCATCAAACACGGGATGATAAGTTGTATTGAAGTTCATATTTGTTCCAAACCCTTTGAAATAATCCCCTCTAGAAATTCGAGGTAAACTTTGGTTCACTTTCAGAGAAAATGATTTTGGGAATTTCATGCAAGCGTGCTACTTCCCTCATATAAATATCATCAACATTGGCTGCCTTGTGATTAATATTCATTGGAATGAAATTGGTAGCTTTAGTAAGCTTGTCCACCACCACCATGATAGAATCATGATGCTTGCTTGTTTTGGGCAATTTGGTTATGAAATACATTGTGACCACTTCCCACTTCAACTCAGGAATGAGAAATGGATGCAAAAACCCTGTTGGGTGTCTATGCTCAGCCTTGACCTTTTGACACTCCAAACATTTAGCAATGTACTCATCAATTTATTTCTTCATGTCTGGCCAATAGTATTGGATTTTGACGACTGCAATTGTTTTATGATATCCTAGGTGTCCAGCATAAGGTACATTATGCATCTCTTTCAAGATCATACTCCTCAATTCATGAGAATTGGGTAGATAAATTATGTTCCTGTATAGGAGAATTCATCATTTCCCAATTTATAATATTCAACCTTCTGCTGCATTTTACCTTGCTGCAATTTTGTTACTAACTCCATGTACTGCAAATTTTCTTTTGTAGCCTCATAAATTTTCCCTTTAAGATCATTTTGATACATGCTAATGGTTGTAGCATGCGTTTCATTCACTCTCCTGCTAAGTGCATCAACCACTTTTTTTTCTTTTCCTTTGATGTGCTTGATATCAAAGTCATACTCACAGAGAAACTATAACCATCTACTTTGTATGGCATTTAGATTTGGCTGATCAAATAGATATTTCAGACCATTATGGTCTATCCTCAAATCAAATATTTTTCCCATGAGGTAGTGTCTCCATTTATTTAAAGCATGTACTATGGCTGCCAATTCCAAATCATGAGTGGCATAGATCCTTTCATGCTCTTTCAATTTCCTGGATTCAAAACATGCCAAAAAACCATTTTGACTAAGGAATCCACCAAGTCCTTCTTTTCATGTGTATGTGAAAACCATGAAATCCTCATTAGGATCTGCAATCCTCAGAATTGGAGAATTGGTTAACAACTGCTTCAATGCTGGAAGCTCTTTTCACATTTTGATGTCCATTGAAACTTTACCCCCTTCCTTTGCAAGGAAGTAACCGGGTGACAAATCCTTGAAAACCATACAATGAATCGTATGTAGTAGCTAGCTAGACCCATGAAGGATATAAATTTTTTCACCTTCTTCGGTGTTGTCCACCCTTTAATAGATTCAATATTTTCATGGTCCACTTCTATCCCTTCTTCAAATATGATATGCCCCAAACAGTGAATTTGGTTATAATAAAATGAGCACTTGCTCAATTTGACATATAGTTGGTGCTCTCTTAACACTTGTAACACCATCCTCAAGTGATTCGCATGCTCTTCTTCTAATTTGGAATATACAAGGATTTCATCCAAAAAGAAAATGAAAAACTTGTCTAAGTATTCATGGAAAACACCATTCATTAAGCACATGAAAAAAAATGGTGCATTAGATATCCCAAATGGCACCACTGTGAATTCGTAATGACTATACCTTGTTCTGAAGGAAGTCTTGCTGATGTCTTCATCTTTGATCCTTACTTGATGGTAACTAGATATGAGATCAATCTTTGAAAATATCTTTTCATCCTTTAAATAATCAAAGTGATCATCAATCCTTGGAAAAGGATACTTGTTCTTTACTGTTACCTTGTTTAATTGTATGAATTCAATACACAACCTCAATTTCCCATATTTCAATTTMACAAATAAAACTTGGGCACCCCAAGGTGACACACTTGGGAATATATACCCCTTCTTCAAAATATCTTCAAGATGCATTTGCAACTCCTTCAGTTCTAGTGTACTCATCCTGTAGGGAGTCTTGGATACCAAAGTTTCTCCAAGCATCAAATTTATAGAGAAATCAATATCTCTTTTAGGAGTTAATCCTGATATTTCCTTGAACACATCCTCAAAATATTTTAGGACTGCATGATCCTCAATATTTGACACCTTATCCTTAGTTTCTTCTTCCATATGAGTTGCAAATATTTGGAATCCCCTCTTGTATCACTTCTTCATCTGCATGGCTAAGATCTCTCAGACAATAACTTCCCTAGGAATTCCTTGGACTATGCTTGGGTTCCCTTCCTCATTCATGCAAGTAAATTCCTTTTTATGGTAGTCTAAGATAGCATGGTGTTTATCAAACCAATCCCTACCAATTATATAGTCATATGAACCCAAGGGAAGGATGTTCAAATCTTCCTTCGTACTTAGCCCATTCATGTCCACTGGATATGTTTTAACCATCTTAACAACTTTTCTCTTAGCTTCTGTAGACAATTGTACCAATCAATATTTCCCATGCTTTCTTCTTGGAAATTGAAATATTTCCACAACTTTAGGATCTATGTAAATATGACTATCTCCCAAGTATATTAAAATAGTAAAGTCATGGTTATTGATCATACCTTCTACTTCAATCATGTGTGATTGAAACTCTACTTGCTTGTTTTCCAAGGTTGCATAGATCCTTGGAACACTTTTTCCCATGTCCTCCATTGTTTCAGCTTCTTGTACATTGTGGACAATCTCTATAGATATGATGTCCTTTACAACCTCAACATTGAATGGGTGTTTTCCTTGGACTTTGTCCACCTATCTCATTCACTCTGGGCTCTCTAGGGGTTTTTTGTCCTTGAGAACTATTTCTGATGAAGGGTGGCTTGTTCCCCTTCTTCCTCTTCTCTATGTTGAATTTATTCATGTCTTCCCAGGCTCTTTGGAAAGTAGGATTTCCATTATGTTGATCATATAAAAACTTGTCCCTCATTATGGTTTCCTCCAAAGTCTTGGGATCATCATACTAAATTTTATCACTGATGAATGATGGTCACTGACTCAAATATATTTGAATTTTAACTATTTCATCTTTGATTAAGGAGACATACTTCAACAGTTCTAAAAAATCTCCTTTCATACTCATCAATGGTCATGCTTCCCAATTTGATTTCGAACAAATATTTCATCTTTTTTTCAAAATACCTCTTCGTTAAGTATTTCTTCTCAAAATGCTTCTTGAACTCCCTCTAAGTCACATTCGTCTCTGTGATGTGCTCCACTTGCACAAGATGATCCCACCACATGGATTCCTTTCCCTTAATCTAGTAGATAGAAATTATTTCTTCCGCGTGAGAAGATTAATTATGCAGTTGGAAATATTTTCTCATGCCTAACATCCATGTCTCAATATCTTCATCCTTCTTGTGCTCTCCATAAAAAGTAGGAGTTTTGATCTTATTCATTTCTCCTTTCAGTTCATCCACCCATGACCTCTTATGTTTCTTCCTGATAGGAGATGGAATCAAGTTGTTGTGTGCTCTCCTATTAGAATGTCCTTGGGAACGATGATGATGTCTACTACCACTCCTTATTCTTATTTTCTCCTCAGGGGACCTGTTGCTTCCTGATTTTCTAGAGACACTCTCCTTATCCAATTTATTTTAAATTATGTCCAAGCTCTTCATTAACTTCATATTGAAGTCTTCCTTGGATTTTGTAAGCCTTTCATTATCAGCCTTGTGACTTTGGACATCTTTCTGCAAATTTTTGATGGTCTCTACCATATTCATGTTATCATCCTTTCCTTCTCCATGTCCATTGGAGTTGGTTCCTTCCATACCCACCTGGACATTCATCCCTCTGACTTCATCTTCTTGACTTTAGATTATCTGTGTATCATCCATATCTATGCACTCTATGTTGATATTATCTTATCAATCTGTTGTTAATTCTACAAAATTTGAAGCCAACAGAATCTTGTCGAGCTAACTGATTCAACAATTTTATAAAAACATCAGCCATTTTGTTTCAATAACCTATGAGACTTATTTTCTTCTTTAGGTGCAGGCCCCCGATACCAATTCAAGACCCTACAGACTCCTTTTCTAGGCCCCATTTTCATCCTTAAAATAAAAAACTTTAGGAAACTATCCCTTTTTCTTTGTCCCTCAATCGCATGTGATCAAGTGCTAGCAGATAGTTTCTTATTTGTATCCTAGGGAACTTCGGGGCTAAGAAAATTTTGGCTTTGATGATTTCTCCTTCTACACATCACAAAACCCCCAGACCACTGAATGGGAAAACTCATTGTGCAATACACCCTCAATACCTTAGTATAAGCACCATGTGTTTAATCTCATAACCAAGTTCCTAAATGTAATATCCCAAGAATGAGCCCAGTTTTAATTATAAATGTAACATCTTTTATAGGCTAGTGAGCCAAGTGTTTATAATCTAGGAGGCTTATGTTATGATTATGTCAGAGAGACTAGATGCTAAAGTCCAATGAGCCTATTTTTTTATATGTAAATACTCATATCA
This sequence comes from Picea mariana, assembly GCA_032191745.1. Classification (NCBI taxonomy): domain Eukaryota; kingdom Viridiplantae; phylum Streptophyta; class Pinopsida; order Pinales; family Pinaceae; genus Picea; species Picea mariana. The sequence goes on from JASDQU010754717.1 coordinate 38,040, forward strand.
TTAATATAGAATACATCATTGTGTATAGACTAATCAAGATAAAAGAGAATGGGGTACTAACCTCCACTAGGTAGGGAAAGGGATGGGGCTAATAGGCTAGGAAAAGGGCTAAGCTTGAAGGATTATCTCTATGGGAATAATATTATATTATTATTTCCTAAAAACTAAGGTTGGACATAAAATATGTTATCCTAATTTCATGTGGAAAGGGAACAAATGTTAAGTGGAGCTCATGCAACTTCATGAGGACAAGTATCTGATTAGGGACATGCAATTATATTTTGAAAACACATTCGTCTTGGTTGTTTTCTTTCCATTATTTCCATGCTGCCCACTCACACACGCACTAATATTGAACATTCAGGAAACCATCCATTTCCTCCATTGTTGACCTCTGCCACCTCTGAAACCTGCAAACTCGTGAAGCTAACTATTTTTTCCCATGAAGCACAACATGAATGCATAGTGCCTAAGCCAGATCACACCTTATCCATTTTGTTGTTGTTATCCACGCTATCAATGGATTGGTGTGTCTTGTTTTCATTACCAAATCCCATACCCAATTTTTCTATTGTAGTTAACCATTTGACTTAGTCACTGGACAAAAGAAGCAGGTTGTCAGGCTTGTGGTTTTGAAGAGGTGGGTTTCTAGGCCCATGGATTGAATAAGCATGTTTTCAGTCCTGTGATCAAATCTCTCCAGGTGAGAGAGATTGTTGGGGAATTTATTTCTCCTAGAGGGAGTTGAGCAGTAGCTAAAAAGCTCTGAGAATTCTTGATCCGACATGTTGCTAAAACCCTAGAAGGGAATTGGAGTAGCTAATGGATTGTGGAATAGTGAAGGTGTATATTCATGGGGTGGTACATACATGTGGGGAATGAGAGTCTATGAACGGTGGGCGTAAGTAGGTTCCTAGGAGGGAATCATTCCTATTGCATTGTGTAACTTTTCATAGCCTCATCCTAGCCTAGGATTCCCTTTACCATGCGTGGAGTTTAGACCCATCTTGGAGATGACCCACTGTTGAGAGTGATGAGTAATGTGGTGTATGGATGGGAGGTTCATGGAAGGTATGCACTCAGTTGGTGGTCATCTATAAAGTATAAGTACAATTTCTATGTTCATTTACATGTTGTGTATTTGTACATGTTTATATTGATGAGTATTTCCTATATATGTTGTATGTATAGGATTATTGTTATTTCCACATTAATCTGTGTATTAGCAGAATATGTTGTCTGTTTTATGTTATATATATATATATATATGGTATTGTTATTTTTATGGAGATGGCATGACAGGACTATAATTCCATGTATGTTACAATGTATGGTGTTCCACAAGAGTCTTTCTGTGCCATAGCCCATTAGGTCTATGGATGGGTATGTCACATTTTTTTATCAGAGCTTAAATAGAGAAAAATTGTAGTGGCATTTCCCAGCTTGGGTGGTTGGGGACATTACAAATTGGTATTAGAGCCTATGGTTTCAAAATTGAACCTAGATGGGATGTGCTTGAGGAATTGAAGTAAAAATTCCCTAAGGATTTGATGTACAAAGTGCCAGAGGGGAACTGAGAAAGATCTTGGGTGGTAATGGAAATCAAAAGAGAAGTGGCGAAGAAGTTACCACAACAAGCATGGTATTGGGCCACTAAGTTCAAATTTGAGCCATAGGATCTATTCAAGAGAAGGAAGACCCTTCACAACCATCAGATCTAGAAAAAGGAGCATGGTGGTTAAGAAAATAATTCCTCTAAACTTTGCCACTCTGGTTGTTTAAATTTCTTTGTCATAAAAGAATAAAAATCCCCAGAGCTCCAAAGTTATAGAGTGGATCTACTCCGTAGATCACTAGTAGAAGTTCTTGACCGTTGGATTTGACCAAAGACATATCTGAGTTGTAATATCAAGAATGGATCAGGAAGTGGGGCACAGTGTTTAAGGTCATATCCTAACTGTCAGATCTACACACAAGTGAAGTGAATCATAGATCTCATGCCAGTTCAGAGGTTCGACACTTTGGGAGAAGTGATTCCTTAAGACGTAAGGAGAGAAATATCTCGAAGTCCTAAAATATAGAGTTAATATAGACTTTTCATATTTGAGGACATGTGTCAATAGATCAACCTATTTGGGAATCTGATGTTAAGGGGATTTTTGGTGTAGTTTGGGAAATCTCTTGGAGCCCCAAAGTGTCAAAGTCTAGAACCAATCTGGACCATCCATTAATAGAGACACATGTCAGTGGATTATCAAGTTTCCAGAAGTTCGACAATTCGACATTCTGAAAGAAATGGTTTGTGGTTGAGTGGAAGGAAGAGATCCTTGAATTCCAAGAGCGTCGAAGTGACATGACATGATCGTCACCGGGGGTGACGTGGAATTGTTCAGAAATTCAATAGTTCAATAGTTTTGAAAATGTGATGATTAGAAGAAATCATCAAAGTACTGAAGCTATGAGAAGCGGTTGTTTTCCAGTCGACATTCGGGAGTTAACAAGTTGTGGATGTAAAAAATTATGAATCCTGAAGTTTCAAAGTTACAAAGAGCCAATGTGACGTCACCTAGGGTGGCATGGACTTATTCTATGCCTACCATGTGTCACTTTATTTTTTACCTTTGATAAGACTTAGGTTCCAATTGTGACCTGACACATATCACTTGATAGTGAGGCCACGTGTCACCTTGTGTTTATGACACATAGCACCCCAGGTGTGTAGTACTAAATGGACCCCGAGAGTTCTCCAATTTGGCATTCAGAAGGAATGAAGTGTGAGGAAGGTGAAACATTTGAAACTCCAAAGAGAAGATTACATCATCACCATTGATTGGGAGAGGACATGTGGTAGTCGATCCCGTAGTCAAGATACTTGGCACTCTAAAGGATTCAAGGCATAAATAGATGAGGTCGAGAACTCATGAAGGATGGATTCCATCTCAATCGTTGATCACAAAGGACGCATGTCACCATATTCCAAGGTCTGGAGAATTGGTACTCTAGGGGAATTGAGTTGTAGGTTTCTTTGAGTTGAGATCTACCAAAGGTTAGAGTTAATATCAACCATTGATTGGGAGTTGATACGTGGAGGAAGGAGAGGACCTCTGGTAATTCGACACTCTAGGAGATATGTGGAGAGGTGATTTGGAAATATATGAATCTTAGAGAGAGAATTAAATCCTAGCCATTGATCGAGAGAGGATACATGATATAAGATCCTGCATTCCAAATACTTATAACTTCGAAAGGATTGAGAGTGTGGACAATCCATAAATCCCAAATACAGAGTCCCAGATTTTATCATGGCCATTGGTTAATGACAAGGCGTAGTTCGTTGATTTGTTGTTGTGAGTTCACCAATTCGTCAATTCAAGAGGCAATGCAATATGGAGCCTCATAACTCTCGAAGCCTGGAGTCTCGGAGCTCGTATTGACTGTAGATATAAAAATATAATGAGGATTTCCAATCATTGCATCCTCCAAGTATCTAAAGTGCGAAGGTATGGAGAGACAGTCCGGTAGTTCGCCAGTTCGACGTTCAGGAGAAGTCAATGTGGAAGCTGAGAGAACCTCTGAAGTTCCGGAGCCTGAATTTCCCTAGGCTCCAAACAAGTGCCTATCATTTATTTCTTGGTCACATCCCATGGTCACATAAGGTTGGGGTCAAAATAAAAGGGGCTTATGCCCGAAAACTAAGTTAAAGAAACAATAGAAAAAGGCTAAGAAGGAAGCCCGCGGGGTTTTGATTGTTTGAACATACATCAAAAGTGGCAAAGAATATATGTGAACCCCATGAGTGGATCCAACAAAGGTCCAAAAGCTATTTTTGGCTCTGAGATAGGAGAATAAATGCACAAAGATTTCATCATTGAAAGAAAAATTATCAATTGTTAATAACTTTATGCTCAAAACTCAGAGTTGAGAAAGGAAGTAGTCAATGGAAAGTTCATGGAAAGAGGGTTCTAGGTATTCCATCATAATTTAGGATTAGTTGAATCTTAAACAGAAAAAGTTAACAATCCCTGTGTATATTATTGTAAGCCTTAGAGGAAAAGAGAGGTGGCCAATTGAATGATAATCAAACCAATAGAATGAGGATTGTAGTTTTTTGATTTAATCCAGAAAGAATGAAGGCCTGAGAGCCTGTGTAATTGTACATAAACATAAGTATGTGAAAGAAAAGGAAAATACTCTATTTCGAGTATTTTGGATGCCTCTGTAATTATGTCTATTTATTTGTGTATTGTATACCTCTATGAGGAAGAAGTGTATGTCTCCTCATATAATTGAGTTTGCATAGTTCAGGTATAGGGATTGTGTTGCAGGACGAGAAGGAGAAATATGGAGAGGAATACTGGTACAAGTCTACATTCAAATCGAGATCGAGAATGATTATTCCATTTATCATCGATCAAGAGTAGGATCTATGATCCTACTAAAAAACAAAAGAGAAACAAATATCAATCATGTAGATGGGAGACAACACATCCCTTATTGCTAACAGAGTGTGTAGTGGAAGCATGGTATGAAGATCATCAAATATGGCATGATAGAAGTTGATTATTCATGTCAAAAGGAAATCAGATGTGTCAAGACAAGATAAAGTAATAATTCAGTAAGCTAATCCAAGTGTTCATATGATCATTCATGGAAAGTCTAAAACAAGTGCCTCAAGAAATAAGTTGGTGTAATGTGACCAAGGTTACTCAAAGAATAAGACTGGAAATATAACTCAGTCATGTAGGAGCTGGATAACAGGAATCCAAGTAATAATGGACTGATGAAAGTTAATATCATCTTGTTATGTGGATGGAAGTATGCAAACTAGACAAGGAAAGATTCCTAGTTGGAGTCAAGCCATGGAAGAAGACATCATGAGCTAGATATCAAGCTAATAGGAATGTAGGATAGCGCTCCAAGAGGGATAGAAAATAGTAGAAGATTGTTGATGCATTCCAAAAGTATGAAATATATTTCCACAATAGGATGGAGATGTCAAAGACAAGAAGGATTTCAAAAAGAAAAGAATATTTGTAGAGAATTAGTAAGGAACCATGAAGAAAAAAAGGGTTCTATGCATGGTTTTGAATGCAAAGGAGATGGTTCCTGATAAGAATCCATATTAAGTGAAATAGATCCGTGAGTGACATTCTCAGAGGTTGGAGGTATCACTTGAAATTACAATAGTAAAGTAAAATCAATCTTGAGTACTTTTAATTAATTTTGTGTAGTTAGTGAAAGATGCATATGTGCATCCTTACCGTATGCTAGAGACTGGCTATGCAAGACAAGTTTGAGGCTAGTTGGAAAGGAGAAGAGAAGAGTGAAAGAAAACTCAAGTGCTAAAGTATTTAGTCAAGAAAGGATTGAAGTAGTTCATTTCAAAAAGTAAATGGATGTTGAAGATCCAAAGTCTATAAGATAGTATGATTGGAATTTTAATTCATCCAAGTATGATTTGGGATAGATAGATCTAGAAAATAAATGAAAGTTGAAGGTTAATATCAGCTTAGCATTTGGCTAGAAATGAAAAGGCAGCCAAGAGTGATTTTTCTATAAGGTGTTTAGTTTAGAAATAAACATATGTAGTTATTACAGTGCAAGCACAAGAAGATTTAGAAATAAGGGAAGGATTGAAGACTTATAGGATCAACAAGAAAAGTGTTACAGGGATATAGAATGCTTGCAAGTTTACAAGTGTGATTGATGATGTTGTTGTATATAGCAAAAGAAAATTGAAGTGTTGATTATAAGACTGATAAACAAGCATGAGATATTCTACTGTCATCATCTAATCAGGTAACATAAAAATCATTTAATGGTAGCTATGCAGGTAAGTATTTCTCGTTTGAAATTATGTTGCATAATTTCCAAAGGAAAATTCAGGCGAGAAATTTCCCAGATTGAATTCTTATAATACCCAATATGGCATTGTTTAAGTGCATTAATGATGTAGGAGCATCATCAGAAAAGCCACACGGGATAACATCTCAGTGCCTTAGTGCGCCTTTGAATCAATTCAAAATCTTAATGCTAGAATTTCCCGCAAATCCTTTTTTGAACTGACTGAAAAATGAAGAAGATCAAAATTATTGGGAGTTGAATGATCACGAGTAATCTGGGAGTTTCACTCCTAGACTTTAATGTAATGGAACTTAAGTGGTAGTTATTTTTTTTTTTCTGGAGTAGATAGATGTTGTAAATGGTGATTAGACACCACTAGAGTAGTTGGAGGGAAAGGTTCAGGGTGCCCCTTTTGTCTTGCATTGTAACGCATTCCCAATAGAGGCGGTAGAAGGTAGAGAATAGATGAGAGGCGAGAGTTGAGACTCTGTTACATTCCAACCTGCACATATTGTAATCAAGCATTCATGTTAATGAAAAAATAAGTTTTTCCTCCATATGATTATTTATGTGTTTATGTGTGTTTTATGAATATTATTTGTGATTACATATGATGTAGATGTGAGTTAGATTCCATCTACACGGAACATATAGACTTCATTATCTGTCTGTGAGTTTGCTGAGTTGTTCTGGGTTCTTAGGCTAAATGAAAGGAGTGCATGATAGTGTTGGAAACTCTGTGAGCCAGCGTAAGGAGTGCGCATATGAATTTCAAATTGAATTCAAAAGAGAACATGCCAAGAGGACACAAAAGGATAAATACAGAATCAAGGAGATCCTTAGAGTTACTGAATACTCTAGAGGAAGGACTGTGTAGAGAAGTCACAAAGGATAAACCTAGAGTTACTGAACACTCTAGGGAGAGGATCTGTAAGGAGTGCATTGAGTAGGCACCAGGAGTGTGTTGGATGATTACTGGAAAATATTCTAAGTCTGAATCCCTCTGAAGGCCAATCAAGTGGAAGGAGTGCACAAGGGAGATGAATTGTCTAAGAATGAAAGCTCAAGAGAAAGAGAGAAGAAAGTTCCAAGAGGGAACCATAAATCTTCTAAGGAAGTGGAAGGGTTGAGCCCCTTTGAAATTCTGAGTAAGTCCCAAAGCTCAGAAGAGATATGGAAAGGAGTGCACAAGATTTAGACTTATTCCAAGTCCCAAAGCTTAGGAGGAGAAACAAATGTTGATGAAAGAAGCTATGGGAGACATCCTCCAGCTTACATATTTGTGAGATGTGGAACACAACATCTTGTGAAGTCTTTCTCTCAGCTTACAAACCTGAGAGAAATCCCCTATGAAGGGTTTGTGGTTCCTGCCTGAGACAGAATCAGGAATGTAAAGATGGCCTCCTCCATGAAGTGAGAGAGAATAAATCCAGATGATTATCCGATGTAAAAGTGATCTGTTGAGTTAGGACATGCTTGTGGCTGAGCAGAAGGTGAACTTGGGAAATCCCTAAAAAGCATTGGGCACATCATCATGAGAACATAAATGAAGATGATGTGATGGCCTCCTTTGAGCAAAAACAATGTTGATGATAAGACTCTAAATGATCCTCCTATTGGTGGAAGTGGGAAAGAAGATATGTAGATCATATGTGCCTATGGACGAGCACGGGTGCATGTGTGAAGACCTGGTTCATCTGTGTGATGTAGTGAATCAAGTCCATGACATCCCTATGGATGTGCCCCTACTGAATGAGCACTAGTGGGTGTATTATATCCTTTGCTATATGTTGTTCAAGAGTTAGACCTACCTGTAACCCTAGTTATTGTGTAAAGGGTATAGGTCGGCCCTATCTTATTGTGTCTAAAGATAAACTGTAAAAGATAATTAATAGTAATAGTAATAGTAATAGTAATTATTATAATAATAAATAAATAATATAACTAAGTGAGGTAGGCCCTATTGTGCCAATACACACTTCAGTTGATAGGAAAATTCTAATACAAGTAAGAGGAAATATTTCATTTGTAGACACACACACACTTGTGAGTTTTTGAAATTTCAGCAAGTACACTTCTTGGTCAAAGTTGCGCACCTCTCTTGGGCACTAGAATTCTAGGGTTTTTTGCACCCTCTTGTGTGCTAGGATATTATTGGTGCTGAAAGGTATTTCTATTGAAGAGTATAGCAAAGGATTTGGCTAGGATTTTATCCCTTGTTTGAGAAGGGTTTCCTAGGATATATCTTGTGTTCTTGTGCATGGTGTTTCTTCTTGTGATCTTGGTTTCTGCAACATTCTTGTTTATGATTAATACATTATGAAATTGAAATGAACTACATGCTTAATATAGCTTATGAAAAATCAGCATGGAATCAGATCATAGGTCTTGAAAGAACCCATTGCACAAGCATTCTTCACAAGAAAAAAGAAAAACATCACTGTTGTTGTACAAGAAAATTAGGGATTTTCATTGAAGAAGATTTTCAGCCTCAAAACCATATAGAAAAGTGCGCCCTAACCCAAGGAAATCCTTGGCACCTTTTCAATGGGTAGATCTCCTAGAAAGTGAAACCTTATTTTTCACAAAGTACCAGAAAACTAGAAGTACCAAAGTACCAGAAGTACCAGAAGTACCAGAAGTACTAGAAAACTAGAAGCTCTAGTCTAGAAATCCACTGGTCAAGTTTGATGGGGTAAAAATTGGATTTTCAGAAATCTAACTACACCATCTTACTCTCCTTATCTCATCGCATCTATCCCCGGGATCATAATTTCAAAAATTGAAGTTTGAAAAATTAGGGTTTCCTCATAAAACCCTAAGTTGCAGTTGCAGTTGTAGTTTCAGAATCAGTTGCAGTTGCAGTTTCATAATCAGTTGAAGTATCAGCTGTTGTACCAGTTGCAGTCANTGGAAAGAGATCCCTTCACATGCAAATGCTATCAGAGGTATGTATTCACATATGTTTAAATTGTTAAGCTTTAAAGGGTATTTGCAGGTGAAGGGATCTCTTTCCATAGATCTAGAAGGATCTCAAGATCCAACACATTCAGAGGAATAACACAACCCAAGTTTGATTATTCTGATATGCATCTATTTGTTATGATATTATTTTGATCTAGGTTGCATGTTGAAGCTATGGCCATCATACTAACCTTTGGTCAAAATTAAAGTCAATATATTAGATGGATTAAAGTTGAGATCATAGAGTTTATTCTCTAACGCAACCTTCTGTCAAGATAGAATATTATCCTCGTACAAAAGACAGGTTAAAGAAAGCACTTGTTATCTTGAGTGAATGAGACTTGGAAGAAAAGAAGCACACTGGAAGTGAAGACTCCATGTTTGATTGTTGTAATTGTCATTCCTCTAACTTATATTTCTAAAGTTTGGTACTTTACAAATAGGTGTTGTAGCTATGATAACAATCCTTAAAATTGTTTTAATTCTAGATATGTACTCATTATTCTCCTTTAGGAGATTTTTTTTTTTGGTTCCTCTTGTTTTCTTGTTCTAGACAGGTCAAGAACAAAGGAATATGCTTATCCTTCAGAGAGAGTCACATTGACTCAGAGGGAGTCAAAACTATTTGAGAAAGATGAAGAATAGAACCATTCTTGAGACAATCAATGAAATAATGCATGATCATAATCTTTCTATGATTTCATGGGCAGAAGCATGCATGACGCGGTATATGTTCATAACAAGAGTCTTCACCAAAATAGAATCCTTCACCAGAGTGAAGCCTGAGATTGAACACTTCAGGTTATTTGGGTGCCTAGTGTATATTCATGTACCCAAAGAGAAGAAGTCCAAGCTAGATCCTTTAGAAAGAGAGGATACAATGAATCTTCAAAGACATTCCAGATCGACATCCCTGGTTAGAGACAGATTGAGAGAAGAAGAAACATTGTCCTTGAAGAAGACATAGTCCTTCAAAGATCCAAAGAATATCAGATGGATATTGACAGTAAGACTATACCTTCTCCCCCTTCAGTGGTTCAGAGGGAGAAAGACATTATTCCAGTTGATCCAGTTTCTCCAGTTGATATGTTTAGTAATATTGCAGCAAGGCATAAAATGCCTACCTAGACTCACTATGCAAGAGGTAGAAAAGCATACAAGCCTCTCAAGGCACCTTTTGAGAAAGTAAAAGAGTTTTTCAAAGATATCCTCTATACATGAGACACTTCATTGATGATAAGAATCCATGTCTTAGAAAAGTAACAAGAGAACCAGTATGG
>JASDQU010754718.1:0-14669 GCA_032191745.1 Picea mariana
CTAGTAAGGCATAAAGTTCCATTTGAAGCTCTATTTTTACTAGTTTTGTAAATACTTTATGACACTTTCCTATATCCCTTGGATTTATTCATCATTTGAGATCTTTGGTAGTATATACAAATATATTTACTTTTTTTTTAGGGATGTTGATATTTACAAGATTTTGTGTGTTGGTGTAATTTACTAGTATTGCGGCATTGTTGCTCTTTAAATGAAAAGGAAAATAGCTGAAAGCAATCTTGCAAAAAGGTAGAATTCATTTTGTTATCAAATATAAACAACCATGAGTAAGATGGAATTGAATTACAAAGAGTGAATATGGCATTGTACTTAACAAATAATAATCTAGTGTTAGATTGTATGATTGTAGTTCAAGAACAATAATCTATATATATGGAACAGTTATTTCTTGAGTGCATCGTATTTTTTAACACAATTTTGTAGTGTACAAGAGTGTTAATTTTTTTATTATTAAAAATAAGTAATCACAAGTGACAAAATCTTTAAAAACTAGGTTCAAAGTGTTTGCTAGCAAACATTTACACTAAGAATCAACACTAATATTCAAGATATTTTCCATGAATAGAAAATCTATATTACTTTGTTAATGTTGGTATTTCTATAATGAGTCAACCTATTCATAGATTGATTAGGTTCAAAGTGTTTGCTAGCAAACATTTACACAAATAATCAACACTAAGATTCAAGATATTTTCCATGAATAGAAAATCTATATTAATTTGTTAATGTTGGTATTTCTATAATGAGTCATTCTATTCATAGGTTTCTTTTGTTTTAAGTAATCTATAATGGTCATTAGCCAAGCTATCAAGGTTCCTTAGGTTAGTGAGTCGGGCCAAGCTATGATATATGCTCCCTTAGTTATGGCCTCAAACAAAAATTTCATTAAAAAACTCAATGATTAACATGATTATGTAATTCACGCCAAGTTTTGCATTTTTCTGTGTTCTTCATTTAATAACAAGAGAAAGAAATATTCACTGCCAAGAGTCATTTATATTTGGACTAGGTTGACAAAACACATATTGAAACCATCTAGTAAGACCTAATGATAATGGGTAAGTAAATCTCCCACTATGCTTCACATGTCCTACATATTGTCATGAGTCTTGGTCACATCTCTATGTAAGACATGAGTGACCTACTTGTGTAGTAAACTGCTCAAATAGGAACCAGTCTCCCACTTTGGTGGTCTTTTCCAATGTCTTCCACTTTGGTGGTCTTTTCCAATTGTAGAGGACCTTTGAATAAAGGAATAGTTATAACGAATACTTCATTTTGGATGATAAAGTCTAATTTATAGAAATAAAAGAGTCTTAGATGGGAACTAATTATTATACTCATTTATTACTTTAGACATATTGACCAAAGTTATTCAATGCTTATCTTATTGATGATATTTATATTAATATAATATAACTTCAAATTGACAACTTATTGGATTTGTGTTGGATATGTAGGTATAATTTAAACATGGTAGGAACTATGTGAGGAAACAAGGAATCATAATGTTATGAGGGCCATGCGACCTAACACTAGTGATATATCCACTCATAGTAGAAACATTTTCTAATGAAAACCCATATCATATGGGGGTTTTTATGTTACAAATAACATTTTATCCCTACCTTCTAGTTAACAGAAACTCTTCATAAGTAAATTGATATTTCATTGAATTTCTATTTAATAGTATTTTTAATGGTATATCAATGTTCTGTAGAGTGATCTCCTTCTCCATTCTCAAATGATTTAGCCAAGAATTGGCATATTTATGCCAACCCCCATTAAGCAATATGTATCAAATTTTCTTTCATGTTAGTAGTCTCTTGTGCCTGTACATTAGGTACCTAGTTTTAGTCATTCTCTTAATGGGGAAATAACTAATTATACGATGATAGGATAGGTTACTTATGATATTAATTATAAGATTATAAATTATAAACACTTTTGAATTTTCTAAGTATTTCTCCATGATTATATAGAAATGCTACAACCCAAATCTTCAAATCCATATATATAATATAACAAGATTGATGAGTGTCTCAAAAGGGGTTTATTTTTTTCCCAGAGCCAAAATTCATATGATTTACAATTGTTTTCAAGGTAAAAATAGGTTTTGGACATGGAGGGATACGATGTTAGGTTTAATAATAAACAACAAATAAACTCAAAACTATATCAAGAAAGGGAGTTAGGGAGTTTATAGTTAAGAAATCCCTTAGTGGAAATATGGTTCCTTTATGTAACAATTAGGTATAAATCTCTTAGTTGAAATCCCTTAGTTAATAGTAAAATTAGGTCTCTTTATGTATTTCAACTAAGGGATTTCAACTATATCCACAACTATCCAAGAATTTGTACTTAAATCTCTCAAGTGATCTAAATATATAATATAGAAAAATTACATTTTCTCCACCTCATCTTAATTTATATTAGGAATACAAACAACCCTCAATCCCATCCCATTTAACATGACAATAAAGGAATTATTATAAAAACTCTGACATTTAAACAATGCTAATGGGAAGTCTAAAGCAATGGCATATAATCCATGTTCATGCAAAACCTTCACCTCGTTGTGATTAAAATAAGTTTGTGTGAGGTTATGAAGATTAAACTCTTTGTTTTGGGGATTCTAATGCATTACATTATATGTGGTATTTGTAGATCCAACCATAGGGAACTTTTAAGGAATATTAAAGAAATGTTCTAATGCATTTGTTTAGTGGATCCAACCATATGGAACTTTTAATGAATCCACTTGCTTGTTGTTTTTCTGAATTGATTTCCCTTGGCGAACCCAACTTTCTAATTTCAATGACTTCTTTGTGTGGGTTTTGTTAATTATTATGAAAAGATTGTGGTTTTATCTTTTGTCCCTTATCCCTTTAGTCATCAGTCCTTGCCTGAGTAGTCGGCCAAGAGCCGAATCGATGGTCGTCACTTCGGTGTTTAAAGACCTATAGAATCAAATGCCCTACTTTTTTGTGCATGGATGATGAGTGAAGGATACAAATATGCCATGCTGTCTGTGGAGCCCTTACTTATATTTTAGTTGATTGATTCATGGCTAAATGTTTAGTTTTTGCGTCTTTTTCTTTGATGTGGATTGTGAATGATAAACCTTTGAGTGGAATGACAGTCCGTTGGTGAACTCAACTTCTAATTTCAATGACTTCTATGTGTGGGTTTTATTGATTATTGTGAAAAGTTTGTGGTTTTATCTTCTGTCACTTATCCCTTTAGTCATCAGTTCGTGCCTGAACAGTCGACCAAGAGCCGAATCGACGGTCATCAATTCGGTGTTTAAAGACCTATAGATTCAAATGCCCTACTTTTCTATGCATGGATGATGAGTGAAGGATAAGAATCTACCATGCTGTCTATGGACCCCTTATCTTTTAGTTTATTGTTTCATGGCTGAATGTTTAGTCTTTGTGTCTTCTTCTTTGATGTGGATTGTGAATGATAAACCTTTGAGTGGAATGACAGTCCCTTTGCGAACCCAACTTCTGATTTCAATGACTTTTATGTGTGGGTTTTATTGATTATTGTGAAAATTTTATGGTTTTATCTTCTGTCACTTATCCCTTTAGTCATCAGTCCATGCCTGAGCAGTCAGCCAGGAGCCGAATCGACGGTCGTCACTTCGGTGTTTAAATACCTATAGATTCAAATGCCTTTCTTTTCTGTGCATGGATGAATTTGCCATGCTGTTTATGGACCCCTTACTTATCCTTTAGTTGATTGATTCATGGCTGAATGACCAGTCTTTGCGCCTTCTAATGAGTGAGTACCTCTGTGGATTGATTGTTTAAAAATTTGATTTATCTATGTGTTTTTAATTGCTTGAACTTGTGTACATCTCTAGATTTTTATTGATAAACTCTGCATTGTGGATATATATTGAGGAGTGATGTCAACACGAGATTATCCAAACATTCCTCACAAACGATCTAGGCATTCTCAAGAAGGAAGAACATGAACTCCTTCTTCAACTGAGACTCTGAGTGAGCACCAAAAATCTCGTCATAGGATATTTTCAAACGAGTCTGTAAATAGATCAACTGCAGAACCTTCTCAAACCAGTGTTATGGATGCAACCTTCTTAGATAGGTTGCACATCAATACTCCTACACCTGAGAATGTAGGGAATAGCTCTGGACAAGAGAATATTTCTGGTAAGTTTCTTAAATTTTGTTTATTTTTGTTGAATTTTGTTGTATTTAAATTTATGTGAAGTTAAATCTTGAAGTTACTTTCAAATGTGTGTGTAGGCAATCAATTTAGAGCAAGGGGTGACAATGAGAGTGGCTGTCATGAAGATTCAAATGTTAGTGAAGAGGGTGAAGGTGGATTTAGGAGGCCACGTTATGAAGAAACAAAAGATTACATGCTGTAACATCCCGCTCTGGTGCACTGAGCGAACTTATTCTTTGAGTACACTTGCTCGCAAGTGATCTGGATTATTATGATATTAAAACATTTGTCTTTGATTATGATGCGTCATGGGTAGATGACATGTTGTTTTACTACATTGACATAGACAGGTGCTATTGACTCGGTTTTACTAAGTGTGCAGGGTTTTGGACCTTGAGGATGCAGAGGCATCGATGGAACCCCTTGGACTCTGGATCGAGTCAGGGAGTGTGGTATTGGGGTTTGATTGATTTACTGTGATATTAATACATTTTCATTAGATGATATGATGTGGACATGTTCTGACATGATTTGTTGATGATGCAGGCTGACGATAGCTTGCCGACCAGACTCACATATGGAGTAAAAGGGTCACACATGACTACCAGAGAGGTTGAGGGAGAGGTGTGGACAACAGCCCTGCCACAACCTACTAACACTCCCGCCGTGGCTCAAACTGTAGGTTAACGATTACCTAGTTCGAGAGGACCCACAATGCCGTGAGGGCAGACTATGACAGTCTCTCACGATGATTCTAATGGGCATGCAATAAGGCGTGGGCCTTATTCCTTAGAAGCCCTTAGTCTCCCACAAGTTCACTTGGCAGAGTGTTGACTCCAGGGGTTATTGATGTCTACCAATCAGTCAAGAGGTGAGTGGCACCCTTGGAGCATGTGGTGCGTCCTAAAGGGCACAGCGTGCAAAATAAACAAAAGAGGTGAGTGGCACCCTTGGAGCACGTGGTGCGTCCTGAAGGGCACGTCGCGCAAAAGAAACCGATGAGGCGAGTGGCACCCTTGGAGCACCTAGTGCGTCCTGAAGGGCACGTCGCATGGATGATGATGGAGGTATGAACCTAGATGGCCCTAAGACAAATAACACATTAAGAAATTTTTTAAAACAACTTCTCTAATTAAATGTCGCCCAACTCAGAATCTAAGTCCTAAGTCTAAAATTTCGCTAGGAGTAAAATTTTGTCTACCTTTAAAAAAAAAAAAATATTTTATATAAAAAAATAAAATAATAAAATTTAAAACCACTTAAGTAATAATTTTGGCCTTTATAAAATTTTTAGTAACATGAGTAGAGTAAGAAATTAAATAAAAACCTGTGGATATGAAATGTAAGGAGGCAATTAATTTATTTTAAAACTTTTGATAATTTAAGGAGGTATTAAATTAATGATAAAAGTAAAAAAAGGTTAATTAGCACAACTATCATTTCTAACTCAATAAAAAGGGGAACTCATGTTAAAAAGGCGAGAATCCAACTTAGTAAAGAATCTGCAATTTAAGAACCTTCTAATTTTAAATTGATTAGCAATTTCATTTTAGGAAAAGCTTTTAAAACCTGTAAAGGAATCTAGGGACACCTACGAGTGATTTTAGGAGTAATCCTAGGTGGGTGAGGGAAATGAGACAATAAATAAATTAAAGAAAATAATTATTGGAGGAAAGTGGGGGATGGATGACACTTGTACGAAAGAGAATTTTTAGAAGATTTTTATTAAAACTTAAATTAAATGAGATTTAGGGAAAGAATGGAAGTTCTAAAACTCTATAAAAGAGAGGGAGAAGGAAGAAGGGGATCGACTGTTAGCGTAACGTTACGCTGCCGGATTAGTGACTTGACTGATTTACTTGTGGGAGTTGGGATTTTCCAGCTTGGAGAGGAGTGGTAGCTCGGCCTTGCGAGGCGAGCTGGAAGCTAGACGTACCATCTGGATAGTGTGTGACCCATTTGCGTCTCGAGGGGCTATGGGGGAAGCAGAGTACCCCTAGCGTTGGCTGGGAGGTACCAGTGTAGTCTCGACGGTTGGCGAGCGGGAGCGGCATGGAGCGCGTGGACGTCATTCGAGGCGGGCGATAAGGCAACAATACGCTCGTTATTTTGTAGAGTAGAATGCATTAGGAACTTATGCTGGATCTGTATGTTGATTGTAAATGGATGAATTCTGCCTTGAGATTTTGCCCGTTCGATTGATTGCCTAAAGTTATTGTGGTCAGCGTTCTTGTTTGGGTTTTATTATTCCTTGATTGGGATCTTTATGTTTCTGTGTTACTCTTTGTGCTGTATTGTCCCGGATGTGGTATATTCGCATTTAAATTATTGCTGTATAGTTTTACAGTCATTGACAATCACTATTTTAGTTAATGCATTGTGGTATATACATGGATGCATTTTAGTGGCGAATTCATTCTGCATTAGATAGATATATATTACCTCTGTTATTTAAAGAGATAAGGGAAAATTTTGAATTCGTCAGATAATGGATGTAACTATGAATTCGTAGAAAATGGATGTGGTATATTCATAATTAATTAATGGTGGTGTAGTTTTAATCCGTTGACAAACCCTGGTATAATTTTAATTCCTTGCTGTTGTACAATGGAAGCAACAAAATAGTAGTGAAAATTTTTACTGTGTGTTACTGTGTAATAGCTGTGGATTTCTATTATTCAAAACAATTTTTTTAAAAGAAAATCCATGATAGCAATGGCATTCCTGATAGCGAACTCATGCAACGCTTTTAGACATTGCTTTTGGCCAATCGATTGTAAATTTACTTCTGAAGATGCGTCCTGGCAATTTTCACCAGGGTATTTTATTCCTTTATGTGATTTTGGTCAGCGAATCCACCAATTTTGACCTGTACATTCTTAGGCGTTTGGACATGCATCGTTTTACAAGCAGTGGGATGTAATGCGTATTCCTTACCTAGCATTGACTAAGACGTCTCTGTATAGAATGTAAACCTTGGGCCTTTACCTTACCTCATTCATTACTCAGACTTTACCCTTCTTCTCTTGATTTTTGGGCGTTTATTCAAGAGCCTAACTGTGTACAGGACAATGCTCCATCGACTGGTCTCTGCCCTCACGGAGTTGATTATTATTAGAGGTTCTATTACCTCCAGGGGTGCCTTGAACTGTAGCACAATACCTACAGTTAAACGAATCTTCATGGTTACCTTTTTTTTGGTTTGTAACTCGTTTTAAAGCTTGACCATATACCATTTAAAGCTCATAACTTTCGCCTCTGCAACCTTTTAAATTCGTGCCTCTGTCATTACTGTTTGCATCCTCCCCCTGCGACTTTTTTAACCTTCCACAGATTGCGGAAACCACCTTGACAGTACACATGCACCTCACCATCTTCGAGATTCTGAAACAAACGTACAACCTTTTGTTTGTTTTAAGGGTGTCTCCACGCTGTCAGGATAAAGTTGCCATTTGTTGGTTGCCAGGTTGATTCTGGTTTTCTGATACTTGCTGAGCAAGTTAGTAGCCAATTTGTTAGCTTCCAAATGATTTCGTGATTTATGGCATGCGCTCTTAAGTTTCCCTTGATTTCTGGCATGCACTCATAACCGTTGGTTTCTTGCTTCCGATTTTTATTCTTTGAATTGGCATAGTGGTTGGGCTGTTAAATTTCAATGTTATTATTGTTTTATGGTAATGTTAATGTAATGTGATGTTAATGTTAATGCTAATGTTTAGGTTAATGTTAAATTTCAATGTTATTATTGTTTTATGGTAATGTTGATGTAATGTAATGTTTAATGTTAATGCTAATGTTAATGTTAATGTGGTTATTATTTTGTGGAATAATGTGGAAATGTAATAATTTCCCTATGATTGGATCATTTTCTTGTTTCAAATAAATTGATGACTTATGGAGATTAATCAACATTTGTGTGGTAGCTTCAAATAGCTTGAGAGATGTTTTTTCATTAGTTGTAGTCCCATTTCCAAAGTTCATTATATCATATACAAATAAGAGGTATGTAAATTATAAATCTCTAGTGACTCAATTTCTTTTTAATCCATGTGTGTCCGAGTTATGTATATGTGATCCCTTTTGCCACTAGGAGAAAGAAGAGGGGTGGACAAGAGGAATTTTGGGTAATATTGTTAAGAGGTACACAATATAATCCTCGGGATATTGTTATATATATATGTAATTACTAGATATTGATGTTAAAATCGAACACTTATAACACATAATAATATGGTAAGGCAATTTGATTTAGATAGTGCTCTGATGACACTGTAATTTAAAATTGCGCATATGATTTGTTTTAAGGCTAAATTTAGATTGCACCTTATTGATAAATTTCTTTTAGACATGTTATGATGGGATTGTGATAGATGACTAAAACAGAAGGTAACTATCTACTAGATTGACTTGACGATTGATTGGGTTATTGGCGAAGTCATTTATGGCTTTGGCTTCCTGTTGAGGGTGTTGTGGGTTCTTTTAAACATTGTGTACTAGGTCTGTAAACCTTTTATGCTTGGTCTGCTTGTGTCGAGCGGGATGTAGACACCTCCATGTTCCTTAGAACAGTCACCAACCTTGAGACCTTAAATGGTTAAAATCGATGGGAACCTGGGCTTGAGCATTGCTTATGTGTCTTGGAGGTCCTAACCATTGCAGGGTAGGACAAGCAGGTAGTCAGTCTTGTTTATTTTGTCAGTTGATTGTTGTACCTTGCTTGCAGATACTTGATGTGCATCTTAGATCGTTATGTTGTTGTTGCATTTGCATGCACCACATTCGTCATTGTGTGGCGACGCAGAGTCAAATGTATTTATTATCCTGGTATACATGCACACACACAAAAGTTTTTTTTTTTTTTTTACACTTGTTATAAGAGGTTTTTCATCGTAACAAGGAGGTTCGTTACATATGGTATCAGAGCGGGTTCAACCCATGACTTGGGATCGCTACGGCTTTCGTTGACATGATTTGATTATATTGTTGCTAATCGAGTTGATTGTGTGCATGCAGATAATCATGGTTAGAGGACGCCGCAGAGGCAGACGACGGGGTGCTAGGGGAGGAGGCGCGACGCCCCCAGTAGCATCCATGCCTGAGGGGTCTAACTGCTAGGGAGACGAGCAGGTTCTCGGGTAGGAGCAGATAGTAGTTGGTAATGTAGTCGAAATGATGAGATCCTTTCAGCGCATGTCCGAGGCACTGATCAACCGTTTGGACAGAGATGAGGCCAGGGTGCCAGCACCCACTGAGGTTCCACCACGTGCTCCGGTCGGTACTGGTAGAATTCACCGTGAACTCAAGAAGGTCAAATTTCTTGAGTTCTTTCGTGCCCCGGATGGCGCAGCCGCCGAGGCATGGTTGTAGAACATGGTGATGTGCTTCGCACTTTGCGATTATACCTCCAACATGAAGGTCTGCATGGCGGTATTTCAACTGAAGGGGAGCGCTCTTCTATGGTGGAAGACGCTCCTACCGTAGCTAAACATGGTCGTCGAAGATGTGTCATGGGAACTGTTTGAGGAACAGTTCCAAGAGAGGTACCTTTCAGAGGAATTCATTGAGCGTCAGCTTAATGAGTTCAACGCCTTACGACAGAGAGGTTGTACGGTGCCCGAGTACGAGGCCCATTTTATGGAGCTGCTCTGGTACGCTTCACACCTTAACACTGAAAAACTTAAGGTCAATAGGTTCGTGTTCAGCCTTAACGGCAGCCTGCATGCAAAGGTTAGGATTTTGATGCCTCAAACCTTGCATGATTCCGTCCAGAAGGCCCTCATAGTAGAGGAGGAGCTTATCAGTGGGGGTCAGACCAGGACTCCAGTGAGACCAGCAGGGCAGGTTTCGTCTGGAACATAGCCGCACCAGACACCAGCGAGACATACGCCGAGATATCGTGGCTTCCAGAGGGGATCCACTTTCACTACACCCCAGCGACCGATGCCTCAGCAGCGAGCACCTTACCGGGGACCACAGCATTAGCAGCAGCATCGCCCGCAACAACAACAGTTTAGGCCTATTCAGCAGAACAGACCAGGGTTCCAGGCCGATGGGCCGACATCTTCTACTTCGGGTGACAGGACTACTGGGCCGAAGAAGGGGTGTTGGACGTGTGGGGAGCCACACTACCAGCGCGACTGTCCTGTGGAGAGGACTAGAGAATCCAGATCAACAAGACCCACTATCATGGGAGATACGGGCAAGGCTCATCGGATTCATGCAACGGTGAATAACTGCCAGGCAGAGCACCAGTCAACTGTGTTCGAGACGACAAGTACCGTCACTGACCAGACTCTTAGTATTTTGATAGATCCTGGTGCTACCGAGAGTTTCATTTTTGGTGCAGTGATAAAAATGATTAAGGTAAAGGCAGTCGAACATGAAAAGTTTAGCTTCGTAGAGATGGCTTTGGGAGCCAAACAAAAGGTTGGAGGAAAGGTTAGGGGCTGTGTCCTTAACCTGGGAGAGTTTGTCACGAGGACCAACCTGTACGTCACGATCTTAAGATCTTATGATGTCATGATTGGTATGGATTGGTTGGAATCGCATGAGGCGATACTCAACTGTAAGACGAAGCGGTTGAGCTTGGTCGATGACGAGGGACAAAGACGTGTGATTGTAGGACGGAACTAGCGAGTTTCCCTAAGGTTCATCTCTTCCTTATAGTTACGGAAGAGTATGCGCAAGGGGTGCAAGCTTTATGCGATCCTTGCGCTAAAAGAGAAGGGAGTAGCGGAAGGTCTAGAACACCTTCCGGTGGTGAGAGAGTTTGTGGACGTGTTTCCGGAGGAGTTACCTGGGATGCCGTCGGAGAGGGAATTGGAGTTTACCATAGACCTAAAACCGGGGACTGAATTGATAGCAAGAAAGCCTTATCGGATGTCGACCTCGGAGTTTCAAGAATTAAAAATGAAACTGAAGGAGTTGTTGGACCTGGGACTGATACGTCCTAGTGTATCACCGTGGGGTGCACCTGTTATTTTCATACAAAAGAAGGACGGATCGTGGAGGATTTGCATTGACTACCATCAACTGAAGAAGGCCATGATCAAGAATCAGTATCCCTTGCCGAGAATTGATGATCTATTCGATCAAATGAAGGGTGCGATGGTGTTCTCCAAGATCGATTTGTGATCAAGGTATCACCAATTGCAGATCAAGGAAGATGACGTCCCTAAGACCGCCTTTAAGACGAGGTTTGGACATTACGAGTTTACTGTTTTACCATTTGGACTGACAAACACCCCAGGGGTATTTATGAGTTTGATGAATGGGGTGTTTCGCGAGTACTTGGACAAGTTCGTCCAAGTGTTCATTGACAATATTTTTATTTACTCTCGTACGACGGAGGAGCATGATGAGCACTTGCGCTTGGTACTACAATGTCTGTGAGAGCACAAATTGTATGGGAAATTGTCCAAATGCTCTTTTTATCAATCGAGGATTCACTACTTAGGGCATGTCATCACCGGTGAAGGCATCGCCATGGATCCAGCCAAGGTCGAGGTTATTATGGAATGGCTTGCGCCGACAAATGTCACGAAAGTGTGTAGCTTTATGGGTTTAGTAGGATACTATCAACGGTTTGTCGAGGGATTTTCGAAGATAGCAAATCCGATCATGAAATTGCAGAAGAAAAACAAGAAGTTTGTTTGGACCGAGAAATGTGCGGAAGCATTTCGGAGGCTTAAGGAGTTGTTGACAACAGTGTCGATACTAGAGGTCCCTAACATGGATGCAGACTTCTTGGTATTCATAGACGCATCCAAGGAAGGTTTAGGCGGAGTATTGATGCAAGACGAATGAGTGATTGATTACATTTCGAGGAAACTGAGAAGGCATGAGGAGAACTACGCGACGCATGATTTATATTTATTAGCCATCATATATGCCTTGAAGGTTTGGAGACACTACCTTGTTGGACGAAAATTTGAACTTGAGACTGATCATTGTGGACTACAACACATTTTTATGCAAAGCGACCTGAACGCACGACAACGACGTTGGTCGGAACTGCTTAGCGAGTACGACTTTGAGATTACTTACATAAAGGGAACAGTGAACCGAGTGGCGGATGCTTTGTGTCGGAGACCACACATTTTTTTGATGTTGCCTCTTCAGATGAATCTACGTGAAAAGATTCTAACTTTACAATGTGACGATGACTGGTACAAAGAGGTCGAGGGTTTTATCGGACAAAACACAATGATGGTACCACAATATGAGGGATTTTCATTTAATGGAGATGGTTTATTAAGGTTTAAAGGTCAGATTTACGTGCTGACAAACGACGAGTTGAGGATGTTGATCCTGAGCGAGGCTCATAGAGCAGTTTACATGGCTCATCCGGGAGTCACGAAGATGAGGGCAGACCTTAAACCCTTATTCTTCTAGAGGGGAATGAGGGCCGACATAGTCAACTATGTGGCTAGATGTCTGGAGTGCCAGCAGGTAAAGGCTGAACATCGACACCCAGCAGGATTACTACAACCACATGCCATTCCAGAATTGAAATGGGAGGTTATTTAAATGGATTTTATTGTTAGATTACCACTAACGGCAAGGAGACATGACTCAATTTTCATAGTAGTAGACACTCTGATGAAGAGTGCTCACTTTATTCCTATGCGTACAATGTATCAGGCACTTGACATAGCTAGAATTTTCATCAGTGAGATTGTGAGGCTGCATGGTGTGCCTAAGAGGATTATATTCTACTGGACGATTTTGGACGAGTTTCTAAGAGGCCTTGGGAACCCAACTTAAATTTAGTACTGCATACCATCTGGAGACTGACAAAAAGACCTAATGAAAGAACCAGACCTTGGAGGACATGTTGCGTATGTACGTAATGGACCAACAAAAGCGTTGGGAAGAATTATTGCCACTAGTGGAGTTCGCTTACAACAACAGTTACCAGAGCACCATTAAGATGGCACCTTTCGAGTTTCTTTATGGGCGACCGTGTCAGACGCCCTTGAGTTGGGATCGGATTGAGGATAGGGTCTTGGTGGAACCAGAAGCGATCCAAGAAATGGAAGATCAAATGCAAACGATAAGACAAAGGATTAAAGAAGCGCAGGATCGACAGAAGAGTTATGCCGATGCGCACTGAGTCGACTGTAGTTACGAGGTTGGCGATAGAGTATTCTTGCGGGTTAAACCGCGTAAGAGTTCAATCAAGTTAGGGAAGGGAGCTAAACTCTCTCCTAGGTTAATGGGGCCTTTTGAGATTGTGGAGAGAAAGGGGCCCGTGGCTTATTGACTAGCCTTGCTTGATTCTTTGAGGTGTATGCATGATGTTTTTCATGTATCTGTTTTGAGACATTATATTAGTGATCCTACACATGTTATTGACATGAATTCCTTGCAGGTATCAGATGAGGGAGCGCTCATGGCTGAGCCAGTTCACATCTTAGATCATCTCATTCGACAGTTATGACGTTGAACGGTAGATCAGGTCAAGGTCCAATGGGACAATTATAGTCTGCACTCGGCGACCTGGGAGGATGCATATGATATGCGCCAGCAGTTTCTATTTTTGTTTGATAGATAGACATATGATACTGTGATACAATTATTTCGGCATTTATACTGTGAAACTTCGGGATGAAGTTTAGACCAAGAGGAGGTGTATGTAACATCCCACTCTGGCGCACTGAGCGAACTTATTCTTTGAGGACACTTGCTCGCAAGTGATCCGGATTATTATGATATTAAAACATTTGTCTTTGATTATGATGCGTCATGGGTAGATGACATGTTGTTTTACTACATTGACATAGACAGGTGCTATTGACTCAGTTTTACTGAGTGTGTAGGGTTTTGGACCTTGAGGATGCAGAGGCATCGATGGAACCCCTTGGACTTCGGATCGAGTCAGGGAGTGTGGTATTGGGGTTTGATTGATTTACTGTGATATTAATACATGTTGATTAGATGATATGATTTGGACATGTTCTAACATGATTTGTTGATGATGCAGGCTGACGATAGCTTGCCGACCAGACTCACATATGGACTAAAGGGGTCACACACGACTACCAGAGAGGTTGAGGGAGAGGTGTGGACAACAACCCTACCATAACCTACTAGCACCCCCGCCGTGGCTCGAACTGTAGGTTAATGATTACCTAGTTCAAGAGGATCCACGATACTATGAGGGCAGACTGCGACAGTCGCTCACGATGATTCTAAGGGGCACACAATAAGGAGGGGGCCTTATTCCTTAGAATCCCTTAGTATCCCACAAGTTCACCTGGCGGAGTGTTGACTCCATGGGTTATTGATGTCTACCAATCAGTCAAGAGGTGAGTGACACCCTTGGAGCATGTGGTGCATCCTGAAGGGCACGTCGCGCAAAAGAAACAAAAGAGGCGAGTGGCACGCTTGGAGCACGTGGTGCATCCTGAAGGGCACATTGCACAAAAGAAACTGATGAGGCGAGT
>JASDQU010754718.1:18180-28905 GCA_032191745.1 Picea mariana
GAAATTTTCCTTGTGGATAAGGTCTCAAATCCTTGAAGTGAAATTCTCCTTGTGGATAAGGTCCCAAATCCTTGAGGTGAAATTTTCATCCCAAGTGATATTATTGTGTTCTTGGTAAAACAAATTGTGTGTTAGAATTAGATAATAATCTGAAAATAAATACAGCACTGTGTATGAATATAATTCACAAATCTCCATGTATTAAGTCATTCTTCCAAAGAAATACTTATCTCCTTGTAGATAAAGTCCAAAATCCTTCCGGAAATTCTCCTTGTGGATAAAGTCCCAAATCCTTAGATGTAATTCTCCTCTCAGGTGTTGTTATTTGATCATATTTACACATCAATAAAATACTAATCTCCTCAGTAGTTAAATATTTCTTATCTTCTTCTGTAGTGGTCATATAATCAAATTTCATGATGCCCTTTCAAACTAAAGGACTCATAAATCTCCATATTAAACAATTCTTCCAAAAAACTACTTATTATCTAAAAAAGTTTACAAATCTCCATTTTAAATACCATTCTTCCGAAAAATACTTATCTTCTCTTTCTTCAATGAAATAGATGTTCTCATATAATACTACGCCATTCTTGGACAAGAAAGCAAGGATTGCAATCGAGGAAAATTTAGAAACTTTCTCTTTTTTGATGTGGGATAGAATTTATTCTTAAATATTCAAACATATTCAAGTTCAAAATTAGGTGTTCATCATGATCTAACCTTAAATAAGTTTGAGTGTATACCATTTAAAACAACGACAAACTTATTTAGGGGTTCTATATAATTCAAAATAATTGAGGAAAGACTAAACTATAAATTTGAGAAAACAAAAATTTGATAAAAGTCAAGAACGTACATTTATGAATCATCTTGAATGGATACATCCTTTCCTAATCTGGGTGCTTCCTCAATCCCAATCTCTCTTCCAAATATACTCTCATGTATTCTCTTCTCCACATTAGCCTATATAACACATTTCAAATTTGAAAATTTAATGAATTATATTCAAATGATTATATAACACATTAAATTTAAATAATTTTAAGACATTAAATGATACCTGTGAATTCCCACCCGCTTCAAACTCTCCCAATCAGAATTGAGACAAGCCAGCCCAAGTACCAAGAGATGGAATAGATGGAATAGAGAGTTGTGAACAACACAACTAAAAACTAAATCTAGGATTCAATGTGTTCACAATTATACAAAATTATAAATGTTGTTGATCTCTTATTCAAAATAATGGAGATTGAACAACTATTATAAAAAACATACTCGATTCAATCCATCCAAATTCAAACTTGTCGAATCAAGTCCCTTACCGACTGGAGATTCATTTAACATATCTCCAAACTGCAATTAATGGCAAGAAGAAATTGATTATTTTTATAGTGACAAGGATATATAAATCTAGAACTCGAAGTAAACTATCATAAAATGCATCAAAATTTTCCTAAATAGATCACATACCAATCTGCGATTCGGGTCATCATTCTGAATGACCTTCTTCTAACCATCCTAACAAAATTTGGCATACTCCAAAACTTCTTCTGCTGACATTGCATCTAAGTCTGCATCTATTTTATCAACAAATGTGGCCTGAGAATTGGCTTCTGCTAGCTGACGCTTCATGCCAACATCAACACCATAAAACATAGCTTCCAAATTTTCCTCGATTGCGGTCCTGGTCTCTTTGCCAACTTCTGATGTAGACTGGAACTATGAAAGTGATGCAAATGCCCCTTTTGGGTGAGGTACTAAAGGTTGTGGAGGCCTCGAAAATTCCGCACTTCGATATGCCCCTTTGCGATCATATGTACATCCTTTACCAGTCCCATAATATTTGGACAGTAGACTAGTATAATCTGGGTGCATGTGCAAGAAAAACTTCACAAAAAAATGTCTTGCAAAATAGTGTGGAACCTCATTGTTCCACGAAAATTTCCCATATGCGGCCAAAAATATGTTATACATATGTCCGATAAAGTCGGGGTGCTTAAAATATTGCACCTTCAACATTTTCCGCTTTGGGCCCTCTTTGAAATTGAACATGGAGATGTTGTCTTCTTTTGAAACTCTGTTTTTTACTGTCTCCCATTTATCAGGACCCATCACCTCTGACTTTCACCACCTGATTAGATCGACAAAACTGTCAGTGTTTGGCCCCATCTTCAGATATGCATCCATAAAGTTTTCCAGTGAATGCAAAAAAATTTGCAAACTTTGTTTGCTCTCCAAAGGAAGTTCCAAGACCACCAAATCATTTTTCAACCTCTTTTTAACACCTAAGCATCACTCAAATATCATTTCTTTGGTATTCCCTTCCCAAGGAAGTTCATCGCCAACTTCTGAAGGATAGGTGGATGTTGGCGTGTAATCTTCTATTTCTTCATAATGCAGCCTCCTAAATCCACCTTCACCCTCTGCATCGACATTTGAATCTTCGTGACAACCACTCTCATTGTCTCCCCTTACTCTAAATTGATTGCCTACACACACATTTGAAAATAAC
Organism: Picea mariana; assembly: GCA_032191745.1. Taxonomy (NCBI): domain Eukaryota; kingdom Viridiplantae; phylum Streptophyta; class Pinopsida; order Pinales; family Pinaceae; genus Picea; species Picea mariana. The sequence goes on from JASDQU010754718.1 coordinate 20,696, forward strand.
TTCAAGATTTAACCTCACATAAATTTAAATACAACAAAAATAAACAAAATTTAAGAAACTTACCAGAAATATTCTCTGGTCCAGAGCCATTCCCTACATTCTTAGGTGTAGGAGTGCTAATGCGCAACCTATCTAAGAAGGTTGCATCCATAACATTGGTTTGAGCATGTTCTGCAATTGATCTATTTACAAACTTGGTTGAAACTCTCCTCTGATGAGATTGTTGGTGCTCACTCGAAGTCTCAGTTGAAGAAGGAGTTAATGTTCTTCCTTCTTGAGAATGCCTAGAGCGTTTGTGAGGAATGTTTGCATAATCTCATGTCGACATCACTCCGCAATATCTATCCACAATATAGAGTTTATCAAAAAAAATCCAGAGATGTACAAAAGTTCAAGCAATTAAAAATGCAGAGATAAATCAAAATTTTAAACAATCAAGCCACAGAGGTACTCGCTCATTAGAAGACACAAATACTGGTCATTCAGCCATGAATCAATCAACTAAAATATAAGTAAGGGATCCATAGACAACATGGTAGATTCTTATCCTTCACTCATCATCCATGCACAAAAAAGAAGGGCATTTGAATCTATAGGTCTTTAAACACCGAAGTGACGATCGTTGATTGGGCTCCTGGATGACTGCTCAGGCATGGACTGATGACTAAAGGGATAAGTAACAGAAGATAAAACCACAAACTTTTCACAATAATAAAAAAAACCCACACATAGAAGTCATTGAAATCAGAAGTTGGGTTCGCCAAGGGACTGCCATTCCACTGAGAGGTTTATCATTCACAATCCACATCAAAGAAAAAGACGCAAAAACTAAACATTCATCCATGAATCAATTTGGCCAAGATTTTGGTGTCTTGGATTGCTTGACTAATGTTGAGGTGTGTGTGATCCCATTCTTAATATTAGCTTCATTCTCTTTAATCCTTATTTGAAATGATCACCCAGTTTCCCTGATGTAGTTTTTGCCACAAGTGCATTCTACCTTATAGACCAATTATACTAGCATTGGTCCATGGTATCCTTCACTGATATCATCTTATATCTAATGGTTTCAATGGGTTTAAAAGTGGCGATGATATCATTTTTTATTAGAACCTTGGTGACCCTATTGGTGACCCCTTTGATGTAGGGAAGGTGCTGTATCTGACTCAGTTGAGTTTCTCTAGAACGAGGCTCACCTCTTGTCCTAACCATGGAGTTTCTTATTGTAGGAGTGATATGCTCATTCATATAACCTATTCTCTTGAAAACCTTGGCAAGGTGATCTTTTTCCTATTCAAGGTGGTCTTCATCAAAGATATTAATGTCTCTTAGTGCTAGGATGTTCTGAACTCCTATATTTTAAGTGGGATGGTGATAATATTTTGCATGAAAATAACTATCTATATGAGTTTTATTCTTGTATACTTCATGCACATGATTCCCATATTGATTCTTTTGAATTAGTACATCAAAAATGGGATGTTATTATTCTCCTCCAATTCCACTAAGGGATACATAAAGAGACCTAATTTTACTATTAACTAAGGGATTTCCACTAAGAGATTTATACCTAATTGTTACATAAATGAACCATATTTCCACTAAGGTATTTCTTAACTATAAACTCCCTAACTCCCTTGCTTGATATAGTTTCCCCATTAAGAGAATGACTAAAACTAGCTACCTAATGTACAAGCACAAGAGACTACTAACATGAAAGAATATTTTCTACCTATTGCTTAATGGGGGTTGGCATAAATATGCCAATTCTTGGCTAAATCATTTGAGAATAGAGAAGAAGATCACTCTATAGAACATTGATATACCATTAAAAATACTATTAAATAGAAATTCAATGAAATATCAATTTACTTATGAAGAGTTTTTGTTAACTAGAAGGTAGGGATAAAATGTTATTTCTAACATAGAAACTCCCATATGATATGGGTTTTCATTAGAAAATGTTTTTACGGTGAGTGGATATATCACTAGTGTTAGGTCACATGGCCCTCATAACATTATGATTCCTTGTTTCCTCACATAGTTTCTACCATGTTTAAATTATGCCTACATATCCAACACAAATCCAATAAGTTGTCCATTTGAAGCTATATTATATGAATATAAATATCATCAATAAGATAAGCATTGAATAACTTTGGTCAATATGTCTGAAGTAATAAATGAGTATAATTTAATTAGTTCCCATCTAAGACACTTTTATTTCTATAAATTAGACTTTATCATCCAAAATGAAGTATTCGTTATAACTATTCCTTTAATCAAAGGGCCTATACAATTGGAAAATACCACCAAAGTGGAAGACATTGGAAAGAACCACCAAAGTGGGAGACTGGTTCCTTTTTGAGCAGTTTACTACACAAGTAGGTCACTCATGTCTTACATAGAGATGTGACCAAGACTCATGACAATATGTAAGACATGTGAAGCATAGGGGGAGATTTACTTGTACCCATTATCATTAGGTCTCACTAGATGGTTTCAAGATGTTTTTTGTCAAACTATGCATAACTGACTTGAATATCACATTGAGATAATTAATGGAAATAATGGATGCATGTTTCTAGAACATGTCAACAAAAACCTAAAAGTTTCTAAAGAATCTTTATTGGTCAATTCTTCATGTAGTATGGTCTATGAGTAGTTAAATGGTTGAGGACTAAGTTGATTGGGGTTCTTGTTAGAATAACACTCAACGTTACCATGGAATATATCTGTAACATCTCGCTCTGGCACACTGAGCAAAATTATTCTTTGAGGACACTTGCTCGCAAGTGATCCGGATTATTATGATATTAAAACATTTGTCTTTGATTATGATGTGTCATGGGTAGATAACATGTTGTTTTACTACATTGATATAGACAGGTTCTATTGACTCAGTTTTTCTGAGTGTGTAGGGTTTCGAACCTTGAGGATGTAGAGGCATCGATGGAACCCCTTGGACTCCAGATTGAGTCAAGGAGTGTGCTATTTGGGTTTGATTGATTTACTATGATATTAGTACATTTGAGATGCTGATATGATGTGGACATGTTCTGACATGATTTGTTGATGATAATGGCTAACGATAGCTTGTCGACTAGACTCACATATGGAGTAAAGGGGTCACACATGACTACCAGAGAGGTTGAGGGAGAGGTGTGGACAACAACCCTGCCACAGCCTACTAGCACTCCCGCCGTGGCTCGAACTGTAGGTTAACGATTACCTAGTTCGAGAGGGCCCATGATGCCTTGAGGGCAGACTGCAACAATCGCTCATGATGATTCTAAGGGGCGCGCAATAAGGTAGGGGCCTTATTCCTTAGAATCCCTTAGTCTCCCACAAGTTCACTTGGCAGAGTGTTGACTCCAAGGGTTATTGATCTCTACCAATCAGTCAAGAGGCGAGTGGCACCCTTGAAGTATGTGGTGTGTCCTGAAGGGCACGTCGCGCAAAAGAAACACAAGAGGCGAGTGGCACCCTTGGAGCATGTGGTGCGTCCTGAAGGGCACGTCGCGCAAAAGAAACAAAATAGGTGAGTGACACCCTTGGAGCACGTGGTGTGTCTTGAAGGGCACGTCGCGCAAAAGAAACAAAAGAGGTGAGTGGCACCCTTGGAGCATGTAGTGCATCCTAAAGGGCACGTCGCATTGATGATGATAAAGGAACGAACCTAGATGGCCCTAAGACAATTAACACATTAAGAAATATTAAAAAAAATAACTCCCCTGATTAAATGTTGCCCAGTCTAGAATCTAAGTTCTAAGTCTAAAACGTCGCTAAGGGTAAAATTTTGTCTACCCTTAAGAAAATATCTCAAAAAAAAATATAGAATAATAAAGTTTAAAATAAAAACCACTTAAGTGATAATTTTGGTCTTCATAAATTTTTGGGTAAAATGAAGGGAGTAAGAAATTAAATAAAATCTATGGATAAAATGTAAAGAAGAAATTTATTGTTTTAACTTTTGATAGTTTAGAAAAAGATACTAAATTAATAATAAAAGTAAAAGAGGTAATTGCACAACTGTCAATTCTAGCTCATTAAAGGGGAAAGAGAGAAATATAAAAATTAGGAAACTAGGGAATGAGGCAACATAAAAAGGGGAAGAGGGGAACTTATGGTAAAAAGCGGGAGGTCAACTTGTAAAGAATCTGCATTTAAAGAACCTTCTAAATTGAACTAATTTAGCGATTTCTTTTTAGGGAAATATTTTAAAACCTGTAAGGGAATCTAGGGACACCTAGGAGTGATTTTAGGAGTAATCCTAGGTGGGTGAGAGAAATGAGACAATTAATAAATTAAAGAAATTAATTATTGGAGGAAAGTAGGGGATGGATGACACTTGTACGAAGGAGAATATTTAGAAGATTTTTATTAAAACTTAAATTAAATGAGATTTAGGGAATGAATGGAAGTTATAAGACTCTATAAAATAAAGGGAGGAGAAGGAAGAAGGGGAACGACTGTTAGCGTATCATTACGTTGCCAGTTTAGTGACTTGACTGGCTTACTTGTGGGAGTTGGGATTTCCCAGCTCGGAGAGGAGTGGTAGCTCAACCTTCTGAGGAGAGTTGGGAGCTAGAAGTACCATCTGGATAGTGTGTGCCCCCTTTGCAGCTTGGGGGGGCTAAGGGGGAAGTAGAGTACCCCTAGCATTGGTTGGGAGGCACCAGTGAGGTCTCGACAGTCGGCGAGCGGGAGCGGCACAGAGTGTGCGGACGTCATCGAAGCGGGTGATAAGGCAAAGGTATGCTCTTTTATTTAGTAGAGTAAAATGCATTAAGACTTATGCTTGGATCTGAATATTGTTGTAAATGGATTGAATGTTAGATTTATAGTGGACCCCTCTTCTTAGCCTAGCTGATTGTTTGGTTGTCTTGGTCCTTAATGCATCTAATAACCTTGAAATTGATTGATGTCCCTTTTTCTCTGCATTTGTCTCTGCACAGTAATAATGGATGAATTTTGTCTCAAGCTTTTTCCCATTCGTTGAAAGCCTAAAATTTTGTGGTCAGTATTCTGGTTGGGTTTTACTATTCCTTGGGTTGGATCCTTATGATTCTGCGTTACTCTTAGTGGCTGTATTTTTCCCAGATGCTATATATCCACATTTAAATCATTGATGTGTAGTTACAACCATTGACAATCACTGTTATGATTAATGCATGGTTGCATATACGTGGAGGCATTTTAGTGGCGATTTCGTTCTATAATGGCTATGTATATATTGCCTCTGTTATTTAAATAGATAAAGAAAATTTCAAACTCGATAGATAATGGAGGTAATGGAGAGTTCGTAGATCATGGATGGGGTATATTCATATTTAATTAATGGTGATGCAGTTTTATAATCTGTCGGCAATCCCTGGTATAATTATAATTCATTGCCTTATGTACATGGAAGCAATAAAACCGTAGTGAAATTTTTACTATATGTAATGTGTAGTAGCTCTGAATTTCCATTGATGAAAGCAATTTATAAAGAAAATCCATGATAGTAATGGCTTCCTATTAGCGAACCCATGCAACGATTTTTAGACACTTCTTAATGACCAATCGATTGCAAAATTTAGTTCTGAGAATTCGTTCTGGCAATGGGTGTAATGAATTCTGTAATTTTTATGTATAGTCTGCAATCACTTTTCCTAGCAGTTGTATTCTGGTGTTGACCCTTGCGAACTCATTGATAGCCTGCGACTGCATATCTGGCAGTGACCTTTGGTGTAGTGACATTGCAAGTTTAGTTACTGGTGTGCGATTGCATTCATGGCAAATCCTTTTTGGTGCATTGACAATGTTACCCATAGTCATTGTCGAATCCTTCGATCGACATCTATTTCCAGTGCGCCTAGGAGGTGACTGTGTCCCTTCACCTATAGCGAATTTTTTCCTCAAAAGCCTTATGTTATGTTCCAACATCCAACCCCTACTTTTGTCTGACAACGCCTCACGAATCGGTCTATCCCAACCGTGACTTGCGCACTGTGTAACAATCAACTCATTTTGTTTCGTCCCTTAAATTGCTTTAAAAATCTAAAGGAACTTCAAGAGATTTTCTTAGCCCCTATTTACGACTTTTGTCCTCAAAATTTTGGAGAGATTGAGTTAAAGGAGTGTTTCTGAAGTTTTGTTTTTTCTGAGAGTGTGGAACCTGACCTGTCATTGTCCATATCCTTACTGTATGAAGGGGCGTGACTGGTGGAATCATTATGGCTAGTCTTTATTGATGTTTTAGGGACGCAGTAGTGTTGATGGTAGTTTGTGGCAGTTTTGGAATCTGCGTTATATCACTGACCTGGAATCTGTGCAATCTTTAACTTAACTCATTAATGCTTTTTATTATTTTTTTTATTATCATATCTCTTAATATTTCGTTGACTTGTGTGATATTATTCATATAACACTTGTAGGCCACTTGACACGTAGATGATTAACAAGCAAGTTAAATCATTACCCTTTTTGTTATTAATTTATGTAAGGTTGGAAACCATTTAACTAAGACCATGTCTCAATAGAGCCTACAAATTGCAACCATTTACTTAAGGTTTATGCCAGGGAAAACATGTTGTGGTTAAGTAAAATTTCATGATGATAACATTTGTATTTAGTAAGGTCAAATGCTTGATTTAATATGCACTTCTTATATCTATTAATGATCATTGTATAGAGGAGATGCGCTTGAAATTCTGGTGCTTAGGAGTAGATTATCAACCACTCGGCCTTAGGCTATTTATGATTAATAGAACTTACCTTGTTTACAATTGTGAAGGTAGCTAATCATAATTAAATCCTTGAAAATGATTAATATAGTAACTATTGTTATCAATTCATTAATTGCTTAAGACCATGTGGCCTGGCCCCAATTAAATAAGAAGAGCATAGTATGTAACCCCTTCAACAAACATGGTAAGGATTGATTTGGAAGGACAATGATTTTGTTTTAAATAGGGTAAAAGTCCAATGTCTATTCTTTTTAGTATTATCGAATGTGGTTTGTATGTATTTGGATGCAAATAAAGTAATCAAATGTAAATAATAAAGGGTGATGTGGAAGGTGTGATGCTTTACAAATGAATGTCTTTTGAGCTAGCACATTTTCTTTTATTACTAACCTGCCTTGTCATCCATACGGGTGTTGAGTGTATGCTTCATTCAGTTCTAATTAAAGATACTTGATATTGAATAATGGGTGGATTGTGGCCTTAAGACTAAGTTTAGATTTTACCTTGACTTCATTATGCACTTAGGACATGCATTGCAGGGCTTGTATTGGGATTGAAATAAGCTATGTTAATTACCTTACTTGCTTTATTAATTTCCCTTGTCTTGGAATTTGATTAAAAATACACCTCCCATGCGATATTGTAATAGTCGTAATGAGTTAATAATGATGCACTATCATCAAATGCCTTAATGCAGATAACCTAGTTGTTTGCAATTTTGATGGTTATGTTATTTTCTTTAGCTTAGAAATCTTGGTTTGCTTGTATCGGGCAGGATGTAGACACCTCCATGTTCCTCAGAACAGTCTCCATCCCTGAGACCTTAAATGGTTAAAATTGATGGGAACCTGGGCTTGAGTGTTGCTTATGTGTCATGGAGGTCCTAACCATTGCAGGGTAGGACGGATGGGTAGTCAGTCTTATTTATTTTTTCGGTTGATTGTCATACCTTGCTTGCAGATACTTGATGTGCATATTAGATCGTTATGTTGTTGTTGCAGTTGCATGCACCATGTTCATTGTCGTATGGCGATGCAGAGTTAAATGTAATTATTATCCTTGTACACACGTGCACACACAAAGAAAAAATTTTCACTTGTTATAAGAGGTTTGTCGGTGTAACGAGGAGGATCGTTACATATGGTATTAGAGCATGCATGTTTCTAGAACATAATGGAAATAATGGATGCATGTTTCTAGAACATGTCAACAAAAACCTAAAAGGTTCTAAAGAATCTTTATTGGTCAATTATTCGTGTAGTATGGTCTATGAGTAGTTAAATGGTTGAGGAATAAGTTGATTGGGGTTCTTGTTAGAATAGAACTCAACATTACCATCGAATAGATCAATCCTAATGGTTTCTTTGAGGGTGCATATATTAACCTCAATGAATTGACAAAATGTACAAGGGATTACAAGATCAAAAGAAACATGTGTATGGTGCATCAACAATAAATATTGAACCAATTCATTATCAT
>JASDQU010754718.1:33764-55173 GCA_032191745.1 Picea mariana
GTGTTGCAAAAGATTGGTACCATGGCATACAAATTGGAGTTGCCTGCATCTTCATGAGTACACCCAGTTTTCCATGTTTCATTCTTAAAGAAGGTTATAGGCAACAAGATCCCAGTTCAAACTATATTTCCAGAACTTGACGAGGAAGGAAAAATCATATTGGAGCCTGAAGCCATCACTGACACAAGAATTCACTAGCTGAGGAATAGATCCATTTCAAAGTATCTCATTAAATGGAGGAAACTATCAACTGAAGATTCCACTTGGGAAGATGATTCTTTTATATAGAAGCATCCAGAGTTACTAAAGTGTTGCGGACAACACTTGTCTCAAGGGTAGGGGCATGTTAAGCCCTAATATTGGCTCATTACCCCTTAATTGAGGCATATTATATTAGTAATGTTATTTTATTTATGTCAGCTTTAGGCCATTAGTTGTAATTATACCTCCTAGTCTCCTATATATACCATGGAGACATTTTCATTTGGAATCATCTTGTACTTGAACATTTAAGTGGGGTAAAAGGAGGTTGCTCCCTCGAAGAGGCTTATTATATGAAATTATCTCTTTTTCAAGGCGTTGAGTTCTTTTTCTGAGGTTTTTTTATGCTATATTGATATTTGATTCTTAACATGCTTCCTTTCCTCTCTTCTGGTGCTTCTTGTCCATTGGTGCTTTCTCTTGTAATTCACTAACATATATAAAAATAATTCAAAGTTACTTGTCTTGAAATATTCATGTCTTTTCATGTTCACATCAATGACCATACTTTTCAACAATTTTCCTTTGTCGATATAGATTCTACTTAAGATTTCTCTTCCCCTATTCTATTGCACCTTTCACTGCTTTCCTTCCTGTGAATAATTGATTCCACCTATTAATATATATTTCTAGATATGTCAAAGATCTCATGAATCCAAATCTGTCCATATGTCATAAACTATCCAATAATATTCTACTCAACTGCACACAATGTTGACCAATCTTCTACAACTGATTACACCATATTCCTGCTCTTCAAATTGAATCAAATAGAAATCCTAGAGTCTGTATGTCACTTCTTGGAATCTTCTATACAATCATGAACCTTTTCCTGAAAAGTGTGCCACTGATATTATTTGTAACTGTTAGTTGATACCTGCATGGGAATTTGTTCTGAAATCTTCTCCCCAAACAATCAAACTATCACAAGACATTCTACACCTCTGCCACCAAACAACTCTTAAACTTCCTTCCAAAATCTACCAACACTTCAGATTGCTCGAAATATAGTTCTTTGATATGTAGAGTTGCTTCTTAAACTCCCCCTCTTCAACATTCATATTGATGGGAGTATCCAAGTTGAATGGCTCAAAAGGTGGAGGAAGCCATCCTAATGCAGAGAAATTTTCCTCTTCTATCATATGAATTTGACATCCTCCTCTTCATCATATTTCTGAATTCTGACATCTTTCTCTTGATCCTCTTCCTCGATTCTAACATCTTCCTCTTTTCCTGTAGATTCATCATGAACTTGCACTTCTGCAAATCTTGTGAGTATGATCTCTGGGACCTGGTTTTCATTCACCTGCTCTTCTTGTTTTTCATTTCTTCTCCAAACCTTCTTGTATTTGACATCATTGTTTTCCTTCATGGGAGGATCTATCACACTTCTACAATTTCAATCCATGTGACCATAATTGTGGAATTTGTAACATTCAGTATTGGAGAGAGCCACATAACCATCTCTTGCTTGAACATTTCTTCCTTATGCTCTGCAATCTATAGCTTTATTTCCAAAGTTAGTACATGTAAAACAATGACCCAAATATAAATTTTGATACCTAGGAGTGAATGGTCTTATTTGTCCTGTTGTCCTTTTGAATTCCTTCCTTGTATGATCACGATATTCTCTTCTATTGTATCCTTCACACAGATTGAAGCTTCCTTTCTGCCTAAATGTAGAAGGAATTTTTTATTCATTCATCTCTAACTCTTGACCACCATGATTCCTTCCTTTGAGAACTTATACATAACTGTTTTGTTCTGTTTCTTTCGTCATGGATCTTGAACCTTCTTCAAAGTGAACATTCTTGTATCCTAGTCCAAATTTTTTACTGCATGGCCTTTGAATGTTGAGAATGTTTTCTAACAATTGAGAACTTTTCAAGTTATTACTGAGATTGTCGACTTCAAATCTCAATGACACAACTTCCTTTTCAAGATTCTCACACTCTTTTTCTTTCTTTATCATCTGGATATTCATTACTTCTTCCATTCTCTTTCCTTCTTCAGGTTGGGTTTTCAAGGAGATGATTTCTTCTTTGAAAGATTTTTTTTTCTTCCTTTCTTTCTTCAGCTCATTTAAAGAACTGATTAATTCTGCCTCAAGATCCACTTCACCTTCTTCTTTGTTGCTCTTAGGAGTTATTTTCTTTGTTTATGTAGCCATAAATATTACTCTTTCTGAGTCACTATTGCTTTCATAATCATCATCATATGAGGAACTGTGTTCTCTTGAGTAGAGATTTTTCTTGAAGACTTTCCTTTTATGTCCTTTCTTGTTTCCCTTTAAATATTCCTTTTCTTTCTAGGGATCTTCTTATTCATCACTATCTAACTTATTAGTATAAGGACACTTAGTAGAAAAATGACCAATTTTACCTCAATTAAAACATTTTAAGGGAATAATACCTTTGTACTTACCAGTTTCCTCTCTTCACCTTTCTTACGAAGTTGGCTATTTCTTCATCTTCATCTGAATCATCACTGGAACTACAATTTGAGTGCTTATTCTTCTTATTTTTCTTCTTGGATGCTTTTAACGTTGCTTCCTTCCTGGATAGATTCTCATGTTCTGTTCTCATTTCATAACCTGTAAATATTCCATGTAGCTCACCTATGCTTAATGTACTAAGATCTGCTCTTTATTCTAGGGTTGAAATATTAGGATCAAATCTCATTGCAAGATACCTTAGTATCTTCTAGACAATGACTGGTTCTTTAACTTCTTCTCCCAAGCCTTTAATAGTGTTCACTATTTCATCAACTTGTAGAAAGTAGGCTGTAATATCTTCATCTTCCTTTATTTTCAACTATTCAAATTGACCTCTATAATTTTGAAGCTTGGCCCCTTTGAATTTTTCATATCCTTCTCCTTCATAGACATTCTAAAGTTTGTCCCAAATATCCTTTACAAAATCATAGTGCATAACCTTCACATATACTAAACTATCCAGACCGCTTAGAATAGCATTTGTAGCCCTTGAATTGTTTACATTGAGTTTCTTTCCATCTATATTTGTTGGGGGAGTGGAAGGTGTGGTGTATTCATCTACTACTGCTTTCCATACATCAAATACTTGTGCTTGTATAAATATTTTCATTATTCTTCTCCAGAAGGCATAGTTCTGTCCATCAAACACTGATGTTCCATTTTTAGTGAATTCCATGATATTTCTTCGAGTGATTAGACTATTTCTTGAAGGAACCTTCTCTAATACCAATTATTGGAATAATGAGAGAGGGGGGTGGGGGGTGAATTAGTACACGCACTTTTTAACACTTTCAATCAAAATATATAAACTTCAACTTTATCAACAATATATCATTTATGATTGCATTCAATATATCATGAGCATATAACCATAAGAAATACCATTCAATAATATCACATCAGATACACAATACACTAGAATTTATGTGGAAACCCAAAAAAGAGAAAACCACATAATGCTTTCTTATATATATAATGCTTTCCATCAAACTTCCTCATATCGATCTTAGGAAAGTGGCTGGTCTTCAACCCAAAGTTGGAGTTTCTCCAGTCTTGATTCATCTTCCTTGTGTCCTCATCATAAATTTAATGGGATACATTTTTGCTTTTAGATGGCCTCTCTATTAGGAAATTTTTCAATCCATGATCTCCCTTTTTAAACCATCCATCTTAGTATCCATTATTGCCTCTAATTTAGCTTCAGTTGAATCCATCATCCTTTGTAGTTGATCTTTTGTTATTGTCTTCTTTTGTAAATCATTTATGTCCCTGCGCATTTCTTAACCTTCATCAAGAGTCCAAGTAGGAATTTCTAAAGTCTTATTTGGTGTAGAAGTTCCCTTTTTTGGTGGCATGCTGACCAAGTATCACTTTTAAACCTTGATTTCGGGGTGGTTCTGCTAGACGATCTTTCTTTAGCTATATCTCCAAAATTTCGGCCCTTCTAGGTCTAAAAATTTCGTTTTGTAGTTCTTTGATAGGTCTTCTCTACAATTCCAAAGGTCTGATCAAAATTAGATGTACCAAGTGGAAGTTATGGTAACTTCCCCACACCTTGCTGTGTTTTTCCCCTTCCAAGAGAGTGTACCTGTAAAGCGTGCCAAGAGCACAATATCTAATATTTGATTTTGAAAATTTCACCAAAAATAATATAGATTGTACACTGTCCAATGAAACTAGTCTCACTTAATTTGGATACTCACTAAAGAATAAATCATTGTTTTACCCGAAACACCTGTTTGAGATGAGTTAATATGACTAGTCAGCTACCTTGTCTTACACAGGGTGTAGCTACAAAAGTAGGATGACCCAGAAGCTGGAATTTTCATCAAAACTACCTTGATAATTTCTTTGAATAGCTTCTGAGTTTCAGGGTCTGAAACATCACAGAAAACATTTTATAGCGAAAATTATGCGATGACTAAATTCATGATGATTCCAAAACCCTATCTTACATAGGCTATGTATCCGAAGGTATAAGGCTTCAGGAGCTAAAATTTGAACCCCAAGTACCTTGATTCATCTAATAAATATCCTCCAATGGGTTCCTTCTGAAACAACGTAGAAAAAAAATTATAGCTAAAATTCCAAGATATCTCTCATATGCAGCAGCGAAACCCTAAGACCTTGAGCTTCGATACCAAATGTTAAGAACCAAATAGAAAAATAGAAAAAAAACCTTAGAATAAGTACTCAATGCCTTGAAAAAGAGATAATTTAAGATAATAAGCATCTTCAAGGGGGAAACCTTATTATTAACCACATAAATTTACAAATACAAGATGATTCCAAATGAAAATGTCTCCTTGGTATATATAGGAGATTAGGAGGTACAATTAAAACTAATGGACCCAAGCCGACATAAATAAAATAACAATACTAATGTAATATGCCCCAATTAAGGGGTAGTGTGTCACTATTTAGGGATTAACAGTTAGTGTATTCATGTCATGCAGGTGTAGGCTAGATTGTTGGGCAAGTTTTCTATTTTCTTCTTTAAAACTTCCCATTCCACCTCACTATTCCTTCTCATGGTATCATGGCCAGTACTCAAGGCTTCCTTCAGAGTCAGTTGTCTAGTGTTTTCATTAATCATAAACATAATTTCTTGCTCCATTTTTCATAAAACATGAAGTGTTAAAATAAATACAGTCATGGGGGAAACATGGGCATGTTACACCTAAAACCCCAAAAAGTTAAAATTCCCCACAACCTCCTCGATAACCAATTGAATAATGTTTCTTTAGTTGCATCCATGCACAAATAACCACCATGCATTAACTCCACTTTTCATCAATACAATTTGTTGTAGCAAGATTTGCCTCACCCCATGCAACTTGCTCAGAAGGCCTTTCTCCATTTCCATATGCAGACTTGAAGTCCCCGTTTGCAGTTCCCATAGATAAAAATCGTATTTTTCCACATATACGCACCCTAACATCTATAGAACATGCATATATGCAGTTTGCACCATTACATCTTGTGTACATCGGGTTTTTTGCTCAAAATTAAAAAAATGGTGTCGGGTTTCCATGTCACGTCACGGGATCCATGATCCTTGACCTTCCATATACCGGAAATGCTCTGAATTGGCCCTTTAGTTCCATTTGAAGGATATATATGGGCCATATCCAATTTTTGGATAAGAGGAAAAGAATTCAGCTTTGAGAGAAAAGTTACTATGGAGAAATTATTCACTTTATATTGAATCTGCATCTCTTTTTCCTTTTAAGTCTGAACACATTGTTTAGCCCCCAAGATCTTTCCTATTTGATGGAGAACCTCTTTGTCTCTCTTATATGAGCTTGCCTTTTGTGGAGGATTGAAGTGGTGGAGGCCCAACTAGAAGGGACTTAGTTTCTCAGTTCTGAACGTGCCGACACAAATGTTTGTCATTCATACACTTCTGTTGATTACATTTTAATAGAAGTACTATTTCCTCGTCCAATTAGTGTCTTCCAAATATTTGAATTGTTATTCCATGGGAACATTTTTTATGAATATTGATGTATTATTCTATTATATGTGCTAACTTTATATATTATCACCATATGCTTGTGTATCTTGGTTGTTGAGGACAAGTTGCAGGTATATAGCTTTGAGTCAAGTGCTCAATGGTGGACTTCATTGAACATCTGGACGAGGTAGGATCTTTATCTTGTATTGTTGGCATATTTGTTTATATAGCATACTTGAGATTAGATTTTATTTCTGCAGTCATTTTCATCTGTTGTGTTTTACCCCATGCCATAGAATTATTTTCCTTGTAACAGAATTGGTGACCATACTAGGGAATTGAATATTCTTTTCAGGGTTTGGACTGTTTTTCTCTTTGATTTCTCTCGCTTACCTTGAGTTTCTTGTCGTATGATTTCTTGACAGGCTTTTTTATTTTGAGTCTCAGTTTCTTGGTCTTATCCTTAACATGGTCGTGTTTTAATACGTATACATAGGTTTTACCTTGACAAATGCATACATACGCGAGCTGTCGTTCCATAGGGAGAGTACATACACGGTTTTCTCTTGAACAGTCACATACATCATCCTTTTTTGCTTGGTTGTTGAGTTTGATGTTTGTTGAGTAATTTTTTATGGTTGTTGAGTCTTCTTAGGTCTCTGGAATGACTATTAAGTTCCTGCAGAATGATAGGAAACCTTTCTTTGGTTGAATTTTAGAGCGTTTTCTCTTTCTCATCATCCTTTTCATCGATTGTCCTTTCATCATGGGCTAGGTGTTTGCTTCTTGATATTCTACTTGGTTTGTATTTTTTACATACAGTAGGGTCTTTATATCAAGATGTTCTCCAGTCCTTGCATTTTCATTCTTTTATGTTGAAAATACAAAAAAAAGATACATTTTTCATTGTTGGCATTTGATATTTTGGGTTCTTATCGTTGATCTTAGTACATGTATAGAAATATTGCATCTTATTTGAAATTGCATAATTGAATTGGAAATTGCATTTTGAAAAGCTTATCATTTATTGGGAATTGAAGTTAGGACTTTGCATTATATTCATGTTCATTTATTTTACTTGCTGAGTCATAACATCATCAATTTCACAACCGCACCTTTTGAGTAAACAAAGCCAGTAAAAGTAATGCTCATAAATTTAAAATTGATTAGAAACGATTTATTTTTTAGGGTGCACAAACTAGCTTAAGATTTAGAGCCTTGGAATAGGATTTTGTGAGTAATAGGATTTTGTGTTTGAATAAGGGAGTGGTGAAATCCATTGAACAATTGGTGACGTCAGGAGGATTTTCTCACACCGAAGTTAAGCACGAGGTCATGCAAAGTTGGTTGAGGAGATATCCCTCCAATACCTTCTTATAGTCAGAGATATTTCTAGGGATCTATTCGTATATGGGGGTATTGCTAGTACCTTTACCTCTGTGAGAGGCAGTGATTTTGAGATTTCAGGCTTTGCTACCCTACCCATACAATGGACCTAACTTACAACTATTCGCTTGTGCATTGGTTATATCATGGTGGATTAGTTTCTTGACATAGGTAGCCACATATGTTACTTGCAAGGGTTATTCTGCAGGTACCCTGGGACAAATAAGGGTCGAACAACACACATCCTTTATGGAGGATTACCTCTCCGGGGGGATCTGATTGACTGGTTGTTAATCCCATGAGGGCCTTTATAAATTATTATGATACCTCTGATCTTTTGAAGGGAATCTCAGGCCCCTCTTGGGTGAGGCATACCTACTTTAGAGAGAGAGGCCCCTTTCAACCACTTTTTCTTGTTTTTGTGCATATTGGCCCTTTTGTTTATTTTTCGTGTGCTCCTTGATTGTTAGTTGGCCTTAGGATTTTGTATTGTGTCATGATTTTTCATTATTATGGATAGTGGAGTCCCCTTGACTCCCTCAGTTAGCGCTACCCATCCCTTGGTCTTTGCTCATTCAATGGGGATGAACCCTTTCATATTTTTGAGTGGTGCAATGAATCATTATACTCAGCCAATACCTTGGGATTCTAATCATTTTTCTCATGGTATTCCAGACATGTCTTCACACTTTCCATCCTTTGTCTCACCGTCTTATGTGAATCCTAGTATTGGGTCTGGGGGCATGATGCCTCCTTATTCTCCCTTTTAGTTTGGTGGGAGTCATATATCTCAACCAACTCTTACAGTAGGAGGTTGAATCTTCCTTCCTATGGAGCCAATCCAATATTCACTTTTCCAGGAGAAATTTCTCAAATGGGAGGCCATTCTACTTATTACATCCCATCCATTTATCCTTCTTCCATTATGACAGTTCTTGTGAACGCTTTTCCCATGGAATACCTCCATCTATCCTCTAGTGTTTCATCCAAAGGGAGTCATTTTTATAGTATGGGAAACCCCCTTCACGAAGTTCCTTCGTCTGGGGGAAACATATATCCTCACTTGAGTAACCCTTGTCATGTCTCTTTCTCTTCACAAGCGGCTTCCATTGTGACGATGCCCTTACAACCCTTTATGAATCAGTTTGGAGGAGGATACTTTCCTGTCAGACAAGGCCATGGTGTATACTAGAACCCTTCATAGCTTGCAATTTCTCAAAACCAGTATTTCCTGGAACCTTGGTCTCAAATTCCGCAACCAACCATCGCTGCCAGCCATGCTGGAAACACAAGTCCACTCACTGTGAGTCACAGTGGAATTATATCACTGATCTCTACTAGTCATGTTGGAGATAGGTCAACAACCTCTGCAAGTCATGTTGAATACCAACATCCATCTGCTGCAAGTCATGCTGGGGGAACAACTCTAGTCACTTCTAGTCACAGTGCACATACGTCACTAACCTCTGCTAGTCATGTTGTGGATTCATCACCAACCTTTGCTAGTCATGTTGGGGGTTCATCACCAACCTTTGCAAGTCATGTTGGATATTTTCTACTAGCCTTTGCAAGTCATGCTGGGAGCATGTCACCAACCACTGAAAGTCATGCTGGGGGAATTCATACGTTAAGAAGCCTATATGTGTAATATGTAAGCCCAAGTTCCTTTGTAGGCTTTGCAAAGGAGATCACCTTACTCGTTTGTGCCCTGCTATTGTTGTGGTACAAGAAGCGTGGTCCTTGCCTGGGGATCCTTTGGGTTTTGAGTCATCTTTGGTTTCCCAAACTTCTTTGGTTGATACAACGATTGTGCCAATGAAATATTTGGTTGACACCACTGCTATTTTGGGAAGTGATGCATCTCTGGACCATGTTGTCTCACATCTTGTTCAACCAGTGGTCGCATCGATGCAATCTTCAACTGACACCACTCATGTTTTTAGGGGTGATGCATCTCTCAAGATTGTTGGATCACATCCTATTCAAACAACAGTTGAAGAAGTGGTCATGTCTATGCAATCTTTGGTCAATCCCACTCTTCTCTTAGAGAGTGACAAGTATAAGGAAGTGACATTGCCGATGAAATCTTCGGTCAATCCCACTTTTATTTTGGAGGGTTATGTGTCTTTCGACCATTTCCTTAGCATTTCTAGTCCTATACATTTTGAAAAAGGGAGCATTCCACTCTCTTCAAGTACGCTCCCTCCAAGTCCTAGGGTGGTTTCCTTTTATTGGATTGATATTGTAGAGCCTTGACTTCCTTCTTCTAAACCCTTCCAAATAAGGGGCATTCTTTGATATATTGTAGATAAGGTAACCTATGCAGGTATTTTATCCTTCTCGACTTGGAATGCTTTGGGTTTTTCCAAGCTTGTGTCAATTGTCTGTGAGATGCTTACTTTCCACAAAAGTCTTGAATGGGAGCCCTGGCCTCCCCCATGATATGATGATTAGAACAACATCCCCGAGTCTTGTTTAAGCTCTTTTCTAACTCCCTCAAAAAATGAAAATATTTCCGAGTGCACTTGTCTCTTTCACACTCGTAAATTGGATTTGAAAGGACGTCTATTTGGTGTAAGTTTAACCCTTTTTCAGACCAAGTAGACTATTTTATAAAAAGGAGCACTCTAGTCACTAGTGGCTAGAAGAGTTCTCCTGGGTATTGTTTTATACTTTTTCAGGCCCAGGGGACTAAATTTACGAAAAAAGACATTATTTGGAGTTAAGTTGTAATTTCATCTCATCCTCTCGCTTGCAGTATTAAGCCTATTGTTGGTTCCCTCTTTTGAATTATAAGCCTATTATCTCAATTGTTTGCATCATCAACCAAGCAGAGCCTTGTTTATATCCTTTGCAGCTTGACAAATTATACCCTAAGAGGAAACATTCCCCTGAGTGTCCATATCCTGCATGAAACTCCTTGCATTGAACATAGGTATTTTCCACTAATGGAACCAGTTACTTACTTGTGACACTCATTTCCTCGTCTGTATCATAACATTCATTTGTCTATGAAAAACAAAAATAAGGGCAGGAAAAGAGTATTATCTCATGTTTGTAGTAGTCGTGTCACCTTTGAACATAGCATAAAATTTTGAGTCCACTTGTCATCAAAATTTTGGGTTTAGCATGACCTTAGGAAGCTGAGCTTGTTACATAAAGTTTAGTCCCCCAATTGGTTACTCTTTTAGTCCCTATGGAGAGTTTGATTGGTGCCTCATGTATCACAAAGTTTCATCGTTAATTCTATGTTGCCAGATTCATCCATATGTCTCATGCTCTTGTTCAAAGGATGTCTATGAGCTTGTGTCAACCATTTCTCAGAACTTTTGACTTTGCATGTCGACCATACCCTCAGGGTGTCTCATAATTACATGAAGTTTTAGTCCTACCATGCACCCCAGTCCTACCTCCCTTATGGGTAGGTAAGCTTGAACCTAACAGTCGACATCTCCTCATTGGTCACTGACTGGGGGTTTCCCTTGTGTTCGACGGTAATAAATCTATTCACACATTGGGATTCATGTAGTGTCTTGGATGCCATTAGATTTATTGGCAGTTTCCTCTCCTTTGTCGGAAGTTTTCCTTATTGGTTGTTATTCAATGGGTCTTTTTCATGCACTACTTGCATCTGGTGCATGCGAAAGATGCACAAGGTCGTTGGTTTGTGAACATGCTCTTCGTTCGAGTTCCTCCAAATCATCAAGCTCCTACTTTGTACCTCGTGTTGAATGATGTTAGATTCCTTAATTCTCTCCTTTCAACGAGTCTCCTTCCATCGAATTCAACCCATCTATTATGGAAACAAGACCTAGAGTCCTATGAGTACCTAGAGGCTTGCAGTCATGAGTGGTAGGTTCTCTCTCCATCAATAGTTGGGAATACATCAATGTCTCATGATTGATGGATTCTTTGAGTGTTCGACCTCAATACCTTTATTCACACTTATAAGAATGTACTCAGTGCCTTGATACCTACTTTCATTATTGATAGTTTGTCTCGTGTTTGTTAACGATATACCTTAATGACTGGTAATCAAACAATCTCTCATTATGTTCGACCTCAACTCCTTTATTCACATGATGTAGACTTGCACCTTTGACGGATCGTGTAGAAGACTTGAAGACATCAGTTCATAGTCACAGCTTTCCTGAGTTGTTTCTATCATTCAGTGGACCAATACCTATATGGCTTCAATGATCATGGGAGATCATATTGTACTCCATTGTATACATATATCTTCAGATTGATTTTGAGACTGGTTTTCACTGGGCCTTATTTGTAACTATGACAACCTTTGACATGTATATACTTTTGTATTTCATATTCATGGCCATGAACAATTGTTTGGTATATTTTCACATGGATCTGTTGTGTAATTCAAATTGGAAACCATGTGCACAAAGTCATTATGGATTGTAATATTCTTATGAGCAACTAGTTCATCTAGTTGGGTCTCCATTACTCCACTTTTGGGAATTATAATGTATTTCAGCCATCACAGATACTCCTTTGACCTCACACATTAGGGGGCATATTTTATAGCAAGATTTTCCTCACCCCATGCAACTTGCTCAGAAGGCCTTTTCCATTTCCCTATGAAAACATGAAGTCCCCTTTTGCAGTTCCCAGAGATAAAAATTGTATTTTTCCACATATACGCGCCCTAAAAACTATACATCATGTGTATACGCAGGTTGCACCATTACAACCCGTGTACATCGAGTTTTGTGCTCAAAATTAAAAAATGGTGTCGGATTTCCATGTCACGTCACGTGATCCATGATCTTTGACCTTCTATATATTGGAAATGCTCTGAATCGACCCTTCAACTCCATTTGAAGGCTATAAATGAGCCATATCCAAGTTGTGGAGAAGAGGAGAAGAATTCAACTTTGAGAGCAAAGTTACTCTGGAGAAATTATTCACTTCATATTGAGTCTGCATCCCTTTGTCCTTTTAAGTCTGAACACATTGTTCAACCCCCAAGCTCTTCCCTATTTGATGGAGAACCTCATTGTCTCTCTTATATGATCTTTCGTTTGGTGGAGGATTGAAGTGGTAGAGGCCCAGCTGGAAGGGACTTACTTTCTCGGTTCCGAACGTTCCGACGCATAAATTTGTCATTCATACACTTTTGTTGATTACATTTTAATAGAAATACTCTTTTCTCATCCAATTAATGTCTTGAAAATATTTGAATTGTTATTCCATGGACATATTTGTTATGAATATTGATGGATTATGCTATTATATGTGCTAAATTTATATATTATCACCATATGCTTGTGTATCTTGGTTGTTGAGGACAAGTTGAAGGTATATAGCTTTGAGTCAAGTGCTCAATGATGGACTTCAACGATCGTCTAGACGAGGTAGGCTATTTTTCTTGTCTTGTTGGCATATTTGTTTATATAGCATCTTGAGATTAGAGTTGATTTATGTAGTCATTTCCGTATGTTGTGGTTTAACCCATGCCATAGAGTGATTTTCCTCATAACACAATTATCCTTTTTACTTTACTTGCAACTTTTGCTAACTTTTGCTTTAATTCTATTTTATTTAATAATGCATATTTTATTAGCTTTTAATTTAATTTCACTTTATTTAATAGTGTCATTTTTATTAGTTACTCTTTGTTTACTTTCTATTTTCTTCTTCTTCTTATTATTATTATACAAAATGCAAGTCAATGAACTTACACATAATCCAAGGCATCACAAATGTTGATTGTTGGATTGTGCACACTCACAACACAACAACTTATGACATTGATTTATAAAACTAAACTAATGTGCCAATGAAATAACTCTAATTTGATGTTAAGTGTATTAAATCATCTCCATATTTAATTTACCATACAAACTCTAAACATGGGGTGTAGGGAACCATTGAACATGCACCCTAAACATCTTTCCAGTGACGAAATAATGTCATCACTGAGGAAATAATGTCATTACTAACTATCCCTGGACTTCAATTAGGAAAAATATAAGCTCATATTCCTTCATTTTTACATAACCATTACAATGTGTTCCAACTCTTTAAAAATTTGAACATATCTCACTTTTACAAACACTGTGGACCCCTTAAGTTAGAGCGATATACTTAACACTTTAATGGTGACCAAAATGTTTAGAAGTTTATTAAATTTTTTATTGTAATATTTGTCAAAATTAAAACAATATATCCAACTACCCAAATGTAATGACCAAACAATTGTTCCATGACAAGACACAATACCAATTCTATCACTTAATAATGAATTTTGATATATAATATGGGTTCAAATCATAATCAAATTGCCTCAAATCAACCATGTAGACAAATCAAATACCCAAATATATAAAAGTAGATACCAATTATATCACTTAATAATGGATTTTGATATATAGTATGGGTTCAAATCATAATCAAATTGCCTTAATCAAATTGCCTCAAATCAATGTAGACAAAGCAAATACCCAAATATATAAAAGTAGATACCAATTCTATCACTTAATAATGGATTTTGATATATAGTATGGGTTCAAATCATAATCAAATTGCCTCAAATCAACCATGAAGACAAAGCACATACCCAAATATATAAAAGTAGATATAGTTGTTGCTTCTTTTTTAATGTTATCCTTTTTACTTTAATTCCACTCTACTTAATAGTGCAACTTTTGTTAATTTTTATTTTAATTTTATTTTATTTAATTAATAGTATATATTTTTTTAGTTTTTACTTTAACTTCACTTTATTTTGTTAATTTTTATTTTAATTCTATTCTATTTAATAATGTATATTTTATTAGCTTTTACTTTAATTTCACTTTATTTAATAGTGTCTACTTAATAATGTAATTTTTGCTAATTTTTATTTTAATTCTATTTTATTTAATAATATATATTTTTTAACTTTTACTTTAACTTTACTTTATTTAATAATATCATTTTCGACTTTTGCTAATTTTTATTTTAATTCTATTCTATTTAATAATATATATTTTATTAGCTTTTACTTTAATTTTAATTTATTTAATAGTGTCATTTTTATTAATTACTTTGTGTTTACTTCCTATTATTATTAGGAAAGAAAAGTCAATGCCTCTATAAATAATCTAAGGCATTAGAAATGTTGCTGGTCGGATTGGGCACACCATTTATGACATTGGTTTAGAAAACTAAACTAATGTATCAATGAAATAACTCCAATTTGATGTTAGATGTATAAATTCATTGTCACATTTAATTTATCATAAATACTTTAAACATGGGGTGTAGGGGACCACTAAATATGCACCCCAAACTTTTTAATGAGGAAATAATGTCATTATTAACTATTTTTTGATTTCAATTAGAAAAATTATGAATTTATATTCTTTCATTTATACATGGTTATTACAATGAATTTCAAATCTTTAAAAATTTGAACATATCTCACTTTTACAAACAACGTAGACCCTTTTCATCATTCATACATGGCCATTACAATGAATTTCAAATCTTTAAAAATTTGAACATATCTCACTTTTACAAACAATGACCCCTAATTTAGACCAATATACTTAACACTTTAATGATGACCAAGATGTTTAGAAGTTTACTAATTTTCCTATGGTGATATTTGTTACTATTAAAAAAACATGTCTAACTACACAAATGCAGTAACCAAACAATTGGCCCACTTATCCCATGATAAAACACAATACCAATTCCATCACTTAATAATGGATTTTGATATACATTGTGGATTTATAACATAATCAAATTGCCTCAAATCACCATGTAGACAAAGTAAATTCCCAAATATATAAAAAAGAAATAGATATACCTATTGTGTCCTTCTTGAATATTGTGTAACTATGCATGTGGAAATATTTTCTCATTCCATACAACTTCAACATTTCATGGATATGCTTTACCTTCCCATATGGTATATGCATTCACATGGGCATGGATATGATTTACCTTCCCATATGGTATATGCATGCACATGAGCATTGTGTTGTTAGTCTTATCCTATTTCATCATTTACCACATTGAAGCTCTTCATTAAAAGAAATCCCTGTAACTTAATAGAATAACATACATAATGAAAACATGTGTGGAAATGGTTGACAATGATATCTAGAGAGGTGACTCCAACTCTCATTCACTAAAGAAGATAAAAAAATATAACATTCTCATCTCAATTGGGTTAGCTCGCACATTTCATGAAAACTTTTTTTTCTTTGAATCCAAACATATCCATTGTTGGTCACAAGTAGAGCTTATATTATAGAAATAGAGTTGATTCAACATATTATAGCACTTATGGCCAAATGACCATTTCATATTTTCTCATGAGAATGTTTGCAATGTCATTGAATTTTAGCAAGAGCATATCTATCCAATAAATAATTGATCGATAATAAGAATGTCATCAACTCTCCATTTGAGCAATAGATCAACACACCACTCTAGGTGTTTTCTATTCAACATTGGTGTTCATCCAATTCTTTACTTAACCATCACATATGTAGATCAAAATAAGTATGTATTTTGAGGTACATGAAATTTCCACACATTGAGAGACATCTATTTAGTGGTGGTTAAGCACTCGGGGTAACACTAAACAATCTTTCATAACATATTCAAAACTCCTACATAATAGGAGATATCTAAATTTTTTCTTCTATCCTTTTTTGAGTAAACTTCACAAATCTACAAGAAAATAACTTTCACAAATTATATTTGCAACATTTTAGTATACACTCATAAACACAAATGAAAATAGTTATTTCTACACCTACAACAAAGAAAACAAAACACACTCACACATGTTATGATTAAGGGGGAATCAAACATTTTAATTAACCATGTAGGTGAAAATGATTCCAATAGAACTAACGAATATAGTGGTTGGAAATCATGTATTCTAATATATGGATTTATTTTTGTATGGACATCAACAATGAGTTTGCATAGGTACAAAAAATGGAGCAATAAGATGAAACCTAATAATGAAGAAATCTCAAAGACGAAGATAGATGAAGATGAAGATATGACCCAAATAAAAATGTATTCAACCAAATATAAAATAATACAATTTTTTTATATTAAGGAGGATAATTGATAATGTCAACAATTTTGTTTCTAACAAACACTAATGGGGAGTGTTAAAGTAGTAATATTGTTTATTAGAATGTCAATAGTGGACAACTCTAAAACAACATATTAAATGGACAACTCTAAAACATCATATTAAATGGAGCACATGGAGTGGTTGAACATTATGTTTTTTATAAGAAAAATCCAAAAATTCCCAAAACACTGTTGTAAAATTATCTATAAGAAAAAATCCAAAAAGTATGCAAATACACTCTATATTATATATTATTGTTGTAAAATTATGTATAAGAAAAATCCAAAAAGTATGATAGTGTATTTGGAACACTCTATATTATTTTGTAAAATTAGTATTTGGAACACTCGATATTATTGTTGTAAAATTATATAAATATAGCTTAATATATTATTGTTGTAAAATTATATAAATATAGCTTAATAGAATTCCTTATGTGTGGCATACTATGTGGCTTTGTGTAGTATAAATTGTGAATTTAGTGTGTTCCTTGCGTTTTGTGCCTTTACTTTTTCATCAAAATTGATATGGATTAAATAATCCAAATTGTTCTAGAAGGACTAGGAATACATATTTTCTCTTCTTAATAAAATGTTGTAGTGATTGTTTCTTCAAAATGGGAAGGTCTAGAGAACACAACAATGGTTTTGCTACATCAGAATGAAAACAAAATGCATTTGGTCATGTTATTTACCAATGGTCAATTTTGAGTGAGGTGGTTTGTTGCTACTTTTCAATGTGGCAATGACTACCATAAACAAGAAGATAGACCAAATTTATTTGAATCTTTTTATTTAGTAAATGAACTTATACTAAATAGAATTATTTTTATAAAAGATCAAACGTCAAATTGATTCGCCCCGATTCATTTTGGAGAGTCACAGCTGATAGAGATATAAAATCCTGTGACATTCATCGTAGAAAAACAAAGTTTTGAAAATTGGCGTTGTAATTGTACTAAAGTTGGCTGTCTGATTGTACTTTCGAAAATGGGCGATGTCGATGATGGGAAGTTCTCACATTTTTGTGAAATGCCAGGTGATTTAATTGAAGAAATTTTGGTGTGGCTGCCGGCGGAAAATCTCTGTAGACTCTCTAGTGTCTGCAAAGAATGGAACACGCTGTTTTCGTCCACCAGATTTTTTACTACACAATGGGAACAGGCGCCTCCCAACAAAAATCCACTGCTGTTGGTAGGTGCCGTGGACTACGATCAGGATTGTTTCGCATACTCCTCCTTCACACGGAGTTGGAAGCGTTCCCCTTTAGCCCTTTCCTTTATAGAGGAAAAGGAAGGCGCAGCTCCCTATCCTTCTCCCTTTCGTTACCTGGCATCCGGCGCTGGCCTGTTCTTGATTGGAGGTATTTTCACCGACTCCATCTATATCTGCAATCCTTTCACAGGGAAGTGCTTCACACTCACAACCCTGACATTCAGAAAGCATTATTTACTGGGGGAGATAGGCATCACGCAGGAAGGGAAAGATGGGTACAAAGTGGTGTTGGTGCACACTTCCAGGAGGCGTCGACGGAAGATAGTGGAAATCTACGACTCCACTGACAAGGCCTGGAAGGTGGCGGGAGTCTTGCAGAGGAATTTGACATTATATACAAATGCGACTCGGCGTGAGGGGATAGTATTTTCCGGGCTCGGCTTCTTCTATTGTTTAACAGTGGCAGAGTCTCTGGAAGGCATTTTAAGTTTCAACATGCGCGAGGGGACGTCCGTCTTTGTGCCGTTGCCTAGAGACGCCGATGCCAACGTTTTATTCAGTCACTTGGTTAACTGCGGCTCACGGATCCTACTGGTGCAGGAGATTGAAAAGGAATTGGAATCAAACGATAGCGAGGTATTGGAATTGGAACAAGAGGTTGAGGAGGTGGTTGTGTGGGAGTATATAGACAACGCGGAAACAAAGTGGAAACCTATTGCGAGGATGCCTCCAACAATGTTTGGGAGTAGACACTTTTTGACAGAGCCTCTGACAATTCTTCAATGCGTTGGAATGGGGGATTGCGTCTACTTCAGAGCACAAGGAGATAGACTGAACGAGGTGGGGGTTTACAACTTGACCCGAAATTCATGGAGTATGCTTCCAAACTGTCCGTGTCCCAGAAATGAAATTTTCGATAATCCTGCTCTCGTCGGCTTTACACCAAGGCCTGACATGAAGGTGGATTGAATTGGAGTGGGTTAACTTGGGAGCAATTTTTCCTTTGGAGTTAATTTTCAGGTAAGTTTTTAGGTGATGTAGTTTTGAATTTTCGATTGATTTAGAAATCTGATTAATTTTTAAAGTATTTAGGTTAGTTTAAAATAGACGAAACAACTAAAGTAAAGATTTGAAAGACATGGAACTTGGAACTTTGATCTATACCAAAGTCAACCTACCCTTGAAAATCTAGCTATTCAAACCTATTCTTTTACCTAAAAAGAAGGAAGATTGCTATTTAATTAACTTACTCCGGACTGCATTGCCATGAAGTTCGATTGAAATACTGAACTGCCTTGAACGTCGATTGAAATACTGAACTGCCATGAAGTTCGATTGAAAGATAACAAAATACACAGAAGAACAAAATGTTTCGTAAATGCAATGGTGAATATGTGTGGTCAGTTCGAAAAATTAAAGTTAATAAATAGTGCATAATGTTGAAAATGAGTATTTTGATAACCAATTTTATCATAGAAATTAAAAATTCAAATTAATATAATTTTTATTTTATTTTAAATATTAATAAATGATATTTAAATTTTAAATAATAACAACATTAATATAAATATGTTGAAATTTTAAATTTTATAGATTTGTTATATTCATAAACACTCTATAGTATAGGAGAGATGTTTATCTAATATAACACATTATATATATATATATATATATATAGAGAGAGAGAGAGAGAGAGGGGTTTGAATTTGTTATGTTTCAATTTGAAGTTTTATTAAAACAATTTTTTTTAAATTGTTGAGTCTATACTCATATTATATTTCATTTTCAAAATATTTGTCACACTACCAACTTTCGTAATCTCTTAACTCAATAAGATCATAATCAATGAGAGTAAAAATTAACGATTGTCAAAGTTTTTCTTTAACTGAGCCAAGACTTGCACATTTCGAATATCAGAGATTTGATATGGGCATTCATTTATGGGCGTGTGACTACATTTTTCTAGGTAAGTTTGAGATGGTTTATTTAAGTTTTGAAGGTTGATGCCAAGGAAGGAGCACCGAAAAGTAAAATCATCGAGATGCCGACCCTTTTCCGAATTATACCAGTATGCAACACGAAAATAATTCAGTCACCAGTTTCCTTTACTTTTTTCTTTAAAATCGTTATTTGCGAGCCCATTATATTTTAAGAGTTAAAGGATTACCTTTCAGACCCATTATCATTGATTTTGGGAAAGGAAATATGCTTGAACTAGGGTTTTGGGTCTTAGTCTCAGAAACCCTCTCTGTTATCATTTCTTCTGCGATTAACAATGCCAATAGGTTGTGGTTGGTTATCTTAGTCTCCTCGCAGTATACTAGTCTTTACAGTGGAAATATTTGTATGGGGCCTGTTAGCGTCAGAAGTCACTCCTGAATTGTTTGCAGGAGCAGAGCCCGACGCCCATCAGTTTTTATGTCACAGTTTGTTTAATGGGGTGATCAGATGGATAAAGACTCAAGAAAATATAGCTTTAAATCGGTAAACTGGGCCTGGTATGTAGAAAGCAAGGGAGGTCTTGATCCAACTTCTGTCAGTAAATGATTAAAGGGTGGAAGAAAGAAGACTTGTGAGAAGGGTGAGAAAGATTGCCTCGGGCAACAGGCCTTCGGAAGCTTGAGGACGAAAAACTCGAAAGCCAAAATCCTCTTGGTCCAGAGTTTCAAGGAGCTGAGGGGTGACTCGACTGAATCCTTTAATTCCAAGTTGTTTCAGCGCTGAGAACATCACAAGAACCGATTAGAAACAATGTGACTATTATAGTGATCCAACCTACATCATCCTATAACAGCCACAACTCGACTGGATCCTCCAATTCCGAGTTGTTCTAACACAGTAAACAAAGAAATGGAAGGGAAGCTGACATCCATAAAGTAAGAAATCTCAAATGCCTTATACATTAACTAGAGCGACCAGCGCTTCATCAAAACTTTACAATCGGGAGCTTAGCTCAACCATCGATAAATACAAAAAATGGCCAAAATTCTTACATATGCTCTTCCCCATTTCGCCCAGCAGAGGCGTCTCCTCAATCACATCTGGCTTGCATTCTACTGTCATACGCTACCTTAATTCTTCATGGCTCTCACCAGGGGGGTAGATGAGCCCTTAAATGTTGAATTGGCGTGTGCAGGCTTCCCTGGTGAGTTGGAGACTTGACACGACTTCCATGGAAAGAATCAGTACGAAGGACCATCTCGGGTGGACCTTCAGCCGGGACGTCCATACCCTATAATTAATGAGTGAAGCTAGGCTTCAACCACGTTATCTCTTCTTCATTTATCCTCAAGTTGGCATCGGGATTTAGATCACATGAATCAGTGCCTGGAGAACACAACGCCCCCTCTCTTGAATCTTAATTAGGCACCTCTGACCTCTCTGTCAGAGTGCTTTTGGTGTTTCAGGGTTCATGGATGAGAAATGATTAGGATTTTTCTCCTTTAAAGTCGTGATAGGCGAAATGCCGGGAGGGCCTAACGGTC
>JASDQU010754718.1:55328-67596 GCA_032191745.1 Picea mariana
GAGTTAATTTTCAGGTAAGTTTTTAGGTGATGTAGTTTTGAATTTTCGATTGATTTAGAAATCTGATTAATTTTTTGAGCATTTAGGTTAGTTTAAAATGGACAAAACAACTGAAGTAAAGATTTGAAATGCATGGAACTTTGATCTATGCCAAAGTCAATCTACCCTTGAAAATCTAGCTATTCAAACCTATTCTTTTACCTAAAAAGAAGAAAGATTGCTCTTTAATTAAGTTACTCCGAACTGAATTTCCATGAAGTTCGATTGAAATACTGAACTGCCATGAACGTCGATTGAAATACTGAACTGCCATGAAGTTCGATTGAAAGATAACAAAATACACAGAAGAACAAAATGTTTGTAAATGCAATGGTGAATATGTGTGGTCAGTTCGAAAAATTAAAGTTAATAAATAGTGCATATGGTTGAGATCTGAAATGTTGAAAATGAGTATTTTGATAACCAATTTTATCATAGAAATTAAAAATTCAAATTAATATAATTTTTTTTAATTTTAAATATTAATAAATGATATTTAAATTTTAAATAATAACAACATTAATATAAATATGTTGAAATTTTAAATTTTATAGATTTGTTACATCCATAAACACTCTATAGTATAGGAGAGATGTTTATCTAACATAATATATATATAGAGAGGGGTTTGAATTTGTTATGTTTCAATTTAAGTATTTTTTTTCAAATTGTCTAGTCTATATTTATATTATATTTCATTTTCAAAATATTTGTCACACCACCAATTTTAATGAAAGCAAAAATAAACGATCATCAAAAATTTTATTTAACTGAGCCAAAACTTACACATTTGAAATATCATAGATTTGATATGAAAATTCATTTATGGGCGTGTGACTACATTTTTCTAGGTAAGTTTGAGATGGTTTATTTAAGTTTTGAAGGTTGATGCCAAGGAAGGAGCACCGAAAAGTAAAATCATCGAGATGGAGACCCTTTTCCGAATTATACCAGTATGCAACACGAAAATAATTCAGTCACCAGTTTCCTTTACTTTTTTCTTTAACATCGCTATTTGCGAGCCCATTATATTTTAAGAGTTAAAGGATTACCTTTCAGACCCATTGTCATTGATTTTGGGAAAGGAAATATGCTTGAACTAGGGTTTTGGGTCTTAGTCTCAGAAACCCTCTCTGTCATCATTTCTTCTGCGATTAACAATGCCACTGGTTTGTGGTTGGGTATCTTAGTCTCCTCGCAGTGTGCTAGTCTTTACAGTGGAAATATTTGTATGAGGCCAATCTTTGAAACCAAGCTTCCTTTTTCGACGCCTGTGGGTAAATCTTCTATTCATCCTTATTTGAACTTATGACAACACTTGAGAAGGTATTGAGCTCCCTTCGGATTATAAAATTTAGGTGAATTATAAGAGACATATTCACGAAGCTTTTATGCCAATCGGGATTTGTTCATTGGTCAAGGTAGTGGGTCTTATGTGTTGCTGGTTTGTAAGCTTGAACCCTTAATCATTGAGGATGCATTCATTGATTTCGGGAATGAGAACCTTTTTGGATCCAGGAAGTGAGATCTAATTAATCACCTATGTAGAGAGTTCATATCCTTTGAATTTGTTACATCAATCAAGAATTCATCTGGTTTTCTTTGGGCAAGTGGTGCTATTTTGTTTGCTCCCTTTGGTGCTTTAAATTTTGGGATCTCTATTGAGAAAATTAGGAATTTGGGGAGCCCTCTTCATCTCAATATGGACGCCTCATGAGTGATATCAGGAGAGCATTTTGGGAAGACACAAAGAAATAGTTGAAGGCAATAAGTTGAACTTTAAGCAAGTTTCAAGCAAGGTTAGTGAAATTGAACAGATTATGACCGTAGTTCTTAAATGTTAAATCTATAAAAGCTTCATTTTATGTGTAAAACCACTTATTAAGCTCTATACATTTAATTATCACATTTATAGTATTACAATTGTTTGTCGGTTAGAACTCTTCAAGGTATCCTTTCATTATAATTGTACTCATATATATATACCAAGGAAACTAGGATCATATTATTTCAACTCATATTGTATTATGAATTGGATATATAAATTTAAGTTTAATCATTCATGATTTATCATTTCTTAAAGTGTTGGATCATAACATTTGGTATCAGAGCATCGATCCTAGGTTATTTCTTATCCAAGAAATTCATCTTAGAATTTTATCTATAAAACATTTTTTGGGATCTCTAATGAAAATTTCAACGTATGTATCATTATACTTTCGGAGATATACCCCGTGGAAGATAGGGTTTTTGACTAGTGCTATAATTAGTCTCAAATAGTTATTCCGGGTAAAATAATTGTATCTTCTTCGGAGAATCTCCAAATTTAGTGAGACCAGTTGAATTTGAAAGAGGACAGACCATAGTATTTCTTGTAGAATTTTCAGAATAGAGTAATAAATATCGGACACGTAGCATTTTGTACTCCCCGAAAGGAAAAAAATTAGCAAGGTTTGGGAAATTTACCCTAAGTTTCACCATGACTCAAAATGAAATTGATGAGATTTATTGCCAGATGGAAAAGAGGATCACTAAAAAGATGGAACAAATGAAACATAAGATGGATGAAACTATGAAAAGAAATATGGATGAAATGGAAAACAATATGGATAAGAAGATTAATGAGAATAAGAATGAGATGAAAATAAATATGGATGAAATGGACAATAAGATAGATAAGAAGATGAATGAAATGGAAAATAAGATGGATAAGAAAATGGATGAAAATAAGAATGGCATTAAAAATAAATAAAAACATCTATGAAGGAATTGAAAAATTCCATATCTTACATGATATTTCATGCTCTAGATGAGAGAATCTCTAAAGGAAATATCAAAATGCAAGGAATTCAGGTAAATAAAGTTAGTATTTTAATTGAACAATTTGTTGATAATATGCAATTTTCTAGTGTATTTAACTAAAATAGTGGAGTAAATTATGGTGGGGGTACTAAAATCGACTTTCCCAAGATTGAATTAAATAAGTTTGATGGAACATAGGTCTTTAACGGGGTGAACCAAATAGAGCAATATTTTGAATCGCATAATATTATGGATGATAAAAAAAAGGATTCACATAGCAACCTTGAACTGTGAGATAAAACCATATTGATGGTATCAATGGGTAGTTAAAAGGAATCCCCCTCTTTATCATCATACTTGGGGTTTATTTACAAGAGACTTAGAAACACAAGATGGGCAAGTGTGGGAACAAGACTACTTAAGTCAATTAACAAGAATCAAGCTCTTAGGTGTTATTGAAGACTATAATTCAGAGTTTCAGGTATTGGCAACAAGGGTGGATGACATAAGTGATAAACATTTGTTGGAATCTTACATGGGTGGATTAAAAAAAATATTTAACAAAATATTTTTTTAAGACATCCTACAAATATTATGGAAGCTATGAAATTGGCTTTTCATATTCAATACAAAAATAAGGCTACACACAATTCTACCATTGAACATACACAAGAAGAAGAGATCATTTTTCGGTTCATAAGACAAGCGTACCTCAATTGAAAAGGTTGACATCTCAACAAATGGATGAAAGAAGAGAAAAATGACTATGTTTCAATTGGGACGTCAACTACAATAAGGGGTATAAATGCGGTGAGAAGAAATTATTCTACATAGACTGTGAAGAAGAAGAAGACCAGGAATTGGAACCGCCATAAGATCCAGATCTAGAAGAGACTACTCCAACAATATCTTGTCATGCATTGTCCAACATTAATACTCCAAAACGCTCAAGATACAAGGATTCATAAAAAAAAAAGTTAATAGTATTGATTGATTCTAGTAGCACCCATAATTTTGTTAATTAAAAATTAACAAACAATCTCAATTTCTTTGGATATCCCATACCATAGTTTAATGTAATGATTGTAGATGGAGGTACCATAATTGTTCAGGGAAATGTCATTGTATTAAGATCAACACGGATGATTATTTTCTGGATAGCCCCATGATTTCCATCCAAATGGGGGGTGTCGATGTTATATTAGGGGTCCAATGGTTACAATAATTAGGAATAGTGGCCCTTAATTTTCAATTTATTTTCATAGTTTCCCCATATGGAAAGGAAATTGAGCTTAGAGGTATCCTAGGTAACCCTCTAAAGTGATAAGATCTAATAGCATAAGAAAATTACTCAAAAAGGGACACCAAGGTGTAGTTGCACAAATTTTCTCACTTGATGTTTAAACATCTATATCCTCTGCTCCATTAGACCTCCAAATAGTTATCAAAAATAATTACAATGTGTTTGGTGAAATTCCTAAGGGTATTCCACCTTCTCAAGATCGTAACCATGCTATTCTTTTGTGACCAGGAAGTGTACCACCTAACATTAGGCCTTACATGTATCCATATGCATAGAAGAGTGAGATTGAGCACATGATCCAGGAAATGTTATGGGTTGGCATCATTCAACTTAAATAAATTTATTTCTTTTCACTAGTGGTGATGGTTACAAAAAAAGATGGTTCATGGAATATGTCCATATTATAGACATCTCAAAAAAATTCCCATCAAAGATAACTTTCCTATTCCTGTCATTTATGAACTATTAGATAAATTGCATGGAGATAAATTATTTACTACGTTGGATCTTCCTTTAAGATATAATCAAATAAGAATGAGGTAGAAAGGCATTCCTAAAATGTGTGATTCAACGATTCATATTTTTCCCCTTCGAAGAGGCAAGTGAACATTTCTTTCATCAATAAAGGAATTGTTAATTGTGGTATTTCGGTTTTCCTACAATTTCCTATTGTTACTATAATTTGTCATTTTCACTCTAAATATTGCTATAGTCTATTATTTTTTCTATGAATCTTCTATTTTTCTATTAAGGAACACCGCAAGTGGTATTAGAGCACTTTCCTAAGATGATATTATTAGATATTTGTTTTTAGGCTAGAGACGTATTTCTATCTTTCCCTACTTTCTATGAGTCTCTAAGGTGCAAGAGGGAGACAAAACCCTCGCAAATTGAATCGACATTCTTCACACTCACAAGGACAATTTGGTCATAGCTCAAAACCAAATCAAGCAACAGGTTGATCAACATCATTTTTATGAAGGGGGTTAGGAGTTTCTTTTTCTGTGGCCTTATAAGCAAACCTTACTTAGATAAAACTACCACTAAAATATTTCTCCCATGTTTTATGGCCTCTATAAGGTCCTCAAACATATTCATCTAGTGGCTTACAAATTAGGGCTTCCTAACCACTCTAAAATTCATCCAATATTTCATGTGTATTTCATAAAAAAAGTGGTTGGATCTATTTATGTATTCAAACTAGCCTTCCAGAACTAGAAAAAGAAAGTTCCATTTGGATGTAGAACAAAAGAGAGTGATTTCTTAAATTCTATCACACTATACAAGAGGTCTTGATAAAGTGGAAGGATATATAACCCAAGGATGACACATGGGAACCAACATAGTTCCTTCAACAATTTCATCATCTCCAACCATGAGGACAATATTTCTTTAGAAGGGGAGGGCATGTTAGGATCCTATCCTCACCCCCTTAAGTAAGTATGTATATGTGTGTCTCTATGTGTGTATAAAGTGGAAGAATATATAACCCAAGGATGCCGCATGGGAAACAATAGAGATCCTTCAACAATTTCATCATCTCCAACCATGAGGACAATATTTCTTTAGAATGGGAGGGCATATTAGGATCCTATCCTCACCCCATTCAATAAGTATGTATATGTGTGTATGTGTGTGTTGTAACACACACAAAGATACACATATACATACTTACTTAAGGGGGTGAGGATAGGATCCTAACATTCCCTCCCATGTGTGTGTGTGTGTGTTGCTATATACTAAGACCATATATATTAAATAAGTCTCATGTAGTAGATATAGTGTAAAAGCAATAATTGTAAGAAGTCTTACTAGAAGGTTCCACCTAATAGAAAGTTCCTTCACTAGAAAGTTCATAAGAAGTTAGATAGAAACTATATAAAGAAGTAGAAGCAAGGTAATGAGATGTATTATGAAGAATATTGTAATTGGATCTCTACTAAGTTAGAGGTTTCCCCCTCAAAAAGGAAAGTGAATATTTCTTTCATTAGTAAAGGAATTGCTAATTATGTTATTTTGGTTTTCCTACATGCCATTGGGTTGAAATGATCTTGGCCAACAACAAGGGGTTATCCCTAACAAAAAGTGTCAATTAGGACTCAAAACATTTGGAATAAGGAAACCATTTGGAATCTAGCTTGACAACCATTACTAGACTAAATGTGGTGTGGTGATGGAATATGTAGAGTACAATGTGTAGTGTGAGGCTAGTCTAAGTGTTGAAAGGAAAATATTCTAACATATCCTAGCTTGGAGCAGACTAATTAAGAAAATATAAAGTAAATCATAAAATAAAGCTTATAGTTGTGACTTGGCATGAGGGGATGTTTTTTTCCGAACTCGGTTTCTTCTATTGTTTAACAGTGTTAGACAATATGGAAGGAATGTTGAGTTTCAACATGTGAGAGGGAATTCCCATCTTTGTACCATTTCCTAGACATATTGGTGCCATCGTTTTATTCATTCACTTGGTTAATTGTGTCTCATGAGTCCTACTAGTAGAGGAGATAGAAAAGGAAATGGAATTTGGCGATAACCATGATTAAAAAGGAATGGAATTGGAACAAAAACTTGAGGAGGTGGCTATGTGGGAGTATATAGAAAACACGAAAACAAAGTGGAAACCGATTGCAAGGATGCCTCCAACAATGTTTCCAAAGAGACACTTTATGAT
The DNA here is from genome assembly GCA_032191745.1 of Picea mariana. NCBI lineage: Eukaryota > Viridiplantae > Streptophyta > Pinopsida > Pinales > Pinaceae > Picea > Picea mariana. Next base: position 62,147 of record JASDQU010754718.1, read on the forward strand.
AGAACCTATAACACTGCTTCAGTGCATTAGAATGGGGGATTGTGTCTACTTCATAATACAAGGAGTTAGATGCAAGGAGGTGGTCATTTACAACTTGACCCAAAATTCATGGAGTATGCTTCCAAACTATCCCTATCCCATAACTGAAATTTTCGATAATCTTGCTCTCCTCGGCTTTACACGGAGGTTTGAAATGAAGGTGCAATGAATGGCCATGAATTTTGATTGAAAGACATAATTTGCATAAAGTTCAATTGAAAGATAAGAAAATAGGAAAACGAACAAAATGTTTTGGTCTTTGACCATTTTATGTAATTGCAATGGTGAATATATGTGTCATCAGTTTGAAAAATTGAAGTTATGTGTCATCAGTTTGAACATAAGATAAATTGTAATTTTAATGGGATATATGCTGAGATTTATATTATTTATATTCCTATATATAATTATGTTGTGAAATTTACTGTTGTGAATCTTTGTAGATCTCAACATTGATATTTTTCTAACCACTTTATGTTGGTCCTTGGAGCCCAAGAAAGAGGTCTGATAGTTGAAGGGATTGCATTATAGATAAGAAGATCTACTCTTTGGGCTATTAAAACTAAAGGGAGAAAGAGACCTAGTGTTTTGGGATTGTTGTGTGAGTGAACATGCTGTGAAATTAGTGGAAATTAGGCTGAGAGTGTGCCCATTTGTTCTTGTGGACTTGTATCCCCAGCTTGAGGGTGGCATGTTGCAGAAAGACATGGTGCAATAGTTCCAATGACTTGGAGGAATGTCCCACATCTACATCCAGTCAATGTAATTCATCATTAAAGATAAGTGTTATATTATATGTGTTTATGAGTTTAATTGTTTTTGTTAGCTTAATGAATGTTCTTCATGTGTGTGTGTGTGTGTGTTTGAAATGAATTACATAATATTTCATATCATTTGGTGATCTATATTGGATAATTATATTTTTTGTCATCTATCTCAATCCTTTTAGAGTGGAAAAAAATGTAAGATTCAACTTGCAAGGCCATTTTAGTGGCAAGTCCTAGTTTGGAAAATTGGGGTCTAGAACCTTCAGAATCCATTTTAAGGAATTAAAAAACATTTTTTGGGGTTCTAGTTTATCGAAATTCTGAAAACCCCCATGATGGTGTTCTACACTCTGATACCTTTCCAATGGTGCAGATCATGCATCGATCAAAGTTTGTATGCAAAATTTATGCCTCCCACAAGCCTATGTATTGAGTTGACCACCATGGTACAAGAGGATGCCATGCCAACCCCAATTACTCATGCATTTTTTACTATCCACATATTTATTTTCAATAATATTCTAGAAGGTTCAAAAGCCTATCACAATTGAGGGTTGAGGAAATAAAAAAACCTACCCCTAGATGGCTATCAGGATATGTTAAATACCGAGCCACTAGGAGGAGAAGGGGTTCAATTATTTTTCATCGTATCTTGTTCCATAGCTAAGAAAACAATTTGAGATTGGTATTTTGTGAGAATAATAGAAGAGGAAATATTCTATAGCAGCCATATAGGCCACATGTCAAAGGAAACTCCATAGAGAGTGCCTCTTCTTTGTACTTCCATCATTTATATACTAGAGTAAAGAGAGAAGAGCAACCTATTTGGGTTTTCTTTTGTATTGGGTTTCCCAAGTAATATATTGTGTTTGCTTATGGATGGTGGTTGTATTTATTTATGTTATCTATTTTTTTCATTTGAACTATTTCATAAAAAAAAAATCTAAGAAGAAAACCAATAATTAAGAGTCTAAGATCTAAAAGAAAAATAACCATAATAGTAAACATTTCAATTATTTATCACATTTGTAGTCACAAACTATTCTAGTGGAATATCCACGGTAGTTTATAGATCATATTGGTATTAGAGCAGGTTTTTCTTTGGGTATTTGTTGGAAGTTATAGGATCTGAGAATCAACTTAAAGAGAAGTTGCAAAAACCATAGCCATGGCAGATGAGTCTGTTCATAAAAACCCATCCAACAAAAAGGAGATTTGAGAGTTTGGAAGTGAAAGTTTTCGATATTATTCAAAATATTAACCCCCTCATGGCATCCCTAGAAAGAAATCTCAGACCATATAGATATGATGGAGGCTCTAGCTCAGAGATTAGATCAGAGGGGAAATAGGGAGATCAAGAAGACTTGGGAAAGGAGTCATGGAAATAATCTGAGAAAGAGAAGCCAAGTTTGAGTGTCATGAACCCTTCACAATCCCTATTCAAGATAGAATCTAAAGTGAACATAAATCCCTATGAAGGTGAGATCGATGCATTAAAACTAAATCATTGGTTGCAACAACTAGAAGTTTATTTCAGCATTTTCCATATAGAAGAATATAAGAATATTTCATTTGCTAGAATAAAGTTATAGGGCCATGCTTTAACTTGGTGGGAAATCCATACAAAAACACTTAGGTTGGAGGGTGATCCGCCAAAAAATAGGTGGGAGGACTTCAAAACCCTCATCAAGTCCAAATTCTACCCTATTGGGTATGTAGAGGACTAATGGATCTGATAGCACTACTTCAGGAAAAGGAAAGGGAAAAGTGTATAGGATTACATCACTAAGTTTAGAAAGATGGCCACCATGCTCATTGTCTCTCCAAAGAACCTAGATGTACTCCTCAAGTATCTAGGGGGTTTACATAGTCATATATGAAATAAGGTGATGCTCTTCAAGCCAAGGACAATGGATGAGGCATGTGTACATGCACAATACCTAGAAAACATAATCCAAAAGAAGGGGTAGCCAAGTGGTTCGAAGAAAAAAGAGAACCAAGAAGCTTCCAAGGAGGAGGAGAAGAAGTTGAAAGAGGGGGAATATAAGAACACAACAACCACTACACATGATTGAAAATATCCCATAAATCGTTGCAATAATTACAACATTGATGGCCACACCAAATACAATTGATAGAAACTACATCTAGATCTAAGCCTAAAGAGCCACAACAAGGTTGGAAAGAAAAAGAACCTTCTAGCCACATATTCGAGGAATCATGTTGAAAGTATCTCAAATTTGGATGAAATATTGTCTACACATTTGTGCAGAAGGAGGTGAATTTGAGTAGCCTTCATCACCAAGAAGAGAAGGAGATGACCAAGCTATACCACATAAATATTCATGTTAAGAATACCAAGATAGATTCCATGTTCGACTCTAGTTCATAGGATGATCTCATAAAAGTGGATCTAGTCAACATACTTGGATTGTCAATTCAAAATCATCCTACCCCATATCCATTTGGTTGGGTAAAAAAGGATGCAGAGTTAAATGTAACAAAACATTGTAAGATTAATTTTTTTGTAAGTGTTGATTTTGTTGATGAAGTGGAATTGGATGTAGTACCCATTGATGTATGTGGAGTAGTGTTTGGAATCCTCTACATGTATATGAGGGATGAAATATTCATGTGGAGAGACAACCAGTACCAATTAATCAAGGATGGGAAGTCCTACATCACTAACACACATAAAGGAAAGTGAAATTTTTTATTGGTATGTGCCAACCAAGCCAAGAAATTGATTAGTTATAGTAAGAAATATGTTTTGTTTTTATTAAGAGAAAATAAGTTTGATGATGAGTCAATGAGAGTGAAGGAATCCCTGGAGGGGTGTACTAAAGAGTAGAAACATTAGTTGGAGGATTTTATACAGGAATAGAGAGGAGTGTTCAATGAGCCTAAAGGGATACCACCCAAGAGGGATGTGGAACATGAAATACAATTATTTCCAGACTTGTCATTATCAAATATTGGGTTGTATAGACAATTTTTTCTAGAAGCGAATGCGGTGAAGAAGCAGTTGCAACCATTGTTGGAGCATGGTGTGATTTGAACAAGTACCTCACCTTGTGGGTCACCCGTCATAATTGTACCCAAGAAGGATGAGACTTGGATAATGTGTATCGATTACAGGGCATCGAACAAGATTACATTGAAGAATTGATACCCTCTTCCAAGGATCGATGATGTGTTGGACTAGATGCAACATGCCAAGTACTTGTCTAAGATGGATTTGAAATTAGGATATCGCTAGGTATGATTCAAAGAATAATATACTTGGAATACTACCTTCAAGGTGAGATAAGATTTGTATGAGTGGTTGGTTATGCAATTTGGTTTATGAAACACACTACCTACATTTATGAGACTAATGAATGTTGTTTTATGTTGTTATCTAGATTCATTTTTTATTTTTTATTTGAATGATATATTTCTTTATAGTGCTACTTGGGAGGAGAATATATCACATCTTATGCATGTGTCAGAGACTATTAAGAAGCAACAATTTCTAGCCAATCTCAATAAATTCAATTTTTCTCAATAATATTTCATGTATTTGGGGTATGTGATCGGTGGAGGGGAGCTCAAGATAGATCCCATGAAGATGGAGGCCATCATGAAATGACCAGTTCCTACAAATGTCATTGAATTTAATATTTTTTGGGGGGAAACAAAATACTTGTGGAACTCCATCACTTCATTTTTAGCAACAGTTGCACCACTCCACATCATAACAACCAGTGGTAAGAGTTTCCAATGGTGGAAGAATTAGTAGAAGGACTTTGATGAGCTAAAAACAAATATCAGTTAAGCACCAATGCTCACACTACCAAACTGATGCAAGTGGGTATGCCATGGGAGCAATATTAATGCTGGGAGGAAGCCTCATCTACTATCATTTTGAAGTATTTCATGGAATGGTTCTCAAATACCCTACCTACAACAAGGAGCTCTATGCCTTGGTACAAGTTTTCAAAAATTGGTAGCACTATTCGATGGAAAAGGAGACCATCATCCACACATATAACTAGCCACTACATTATTTTCAAGACTAAAGTAAGCTACAACAAACCAAGCATGATAAGTGGATGGGTTTTTTACAAAAATTTCATCTACTGATCTAGTCATCAAGTATAAGAAAGGTAGCACAAATAAGTTGGAATACATGCTTTCACGACCACCCACATCCGAGATTACATATTTGGGAACTTTGATTCACATGGATTCTTTTACCCATGATGCATACATAGAAGATGAGGCATTCACCCTTAGATGTTGTATGTAGACAAAGAGGCATACATAAAATATGGGGCACACACCCTTAGATGTTGTATAAAGACAATAAGGAGGAGTGAGGGAGGACCTCATAAGAGATACACTAAAGGAAGAAAAAATTGTTGAGAAGATTAGGAAGATCATCCATTATCAAGTACATGAGACATTGAAGAAGTCACATGAAAAGTACAAGGCTAGACATGACCAACACATAATGAGAGAAAATTTAGCTCTATTGTTACAAATCAATAAGGAAAGACTATAGGGTCTTGGTAAGAAGATCAAAGTTCTGTGGTATGGTCCTTTTGAGGTATTGGAAAAGGTGGGATATAATTCCTATAGACTCATTCTACACCCCCCCCC
>JASDQU010754718.1:68852-89859 GCA_032191745.1 Picea mariana
GACAGGTGGCAACCATTGAGAACCATCGGCGTTTGGTTCCATCGGAAAATTGGGAATTCCGAAGACATAGGCACGTTGGTATTGAAAACCCCGAAACAACGAAGGGTAATTAGGACCGTCCATCATTTGAGGGACGCGTGTCCGTGGATCTAAAATAGTCGGGGTTCGGCATATCGGAGTTTTCGAATACATAGAACTCTTGCCACACGGAATCGCGATCCGTGATTTACCGACAAGATCGGGACCGTTAGTTCAGTGGATATGTGGTAGAGATATACACCGTCGGGGGAAGTCCGACCAGGAGTCAAATCCATCGGAGTTTGTGATCCATCGGGAAATCGGGAATCCAAAGGGAATGATGTATAGGCACTTTGAATTCGCGATCCGCGAAACCCCGATGAGTGGGGGCCAGTTGTCAGCACAGCAGCGGAGGAGGACGGAGCTGTAAGGAAGATGTGTGTCAAGCATCCGGAGAGAGTCGGGAATCGAGATATTGCGGGACCCGTGGACGTGTGTCTTGTGACATGGGAAACCCCGTAGCCCCGATGGGGATAAGGTAGTGGTCATGGAGTTGGTCATGTGGACCAGGGGCTAAGCCAGTGGGGCTGGCGTGATCAGAAAGGCACGTCGTGAATCGGGAAATCGCGAGTCCCAGGGACATGTGTTTTGTGTCATCGCAAATGCCGAAACCCCGATGGAAGGTTATATGGCTACAGTCATAAGGTAGTGGTCACATGGACCATTGTATAGACAAGGGGGCTAGCCACTGTAAAGGCACGTCGAGAGTCCAGGGGACTTGTGCATCATGACATTGAAAGGTGCCAAACCCCGACAGGATTTAAGGCTGTGATCTTGTGAAGGTTGTGGTCGTATTGACCAGGACTTAGCCCCGAGACCCAATACGCTAGGAGCGAGTCGGAGATCGGAGATCAGTGATCGGGGATTCGAGAGGATAGGGACCTCCGACACCGCAACCTCCGAAACCCCGAATCCCGATATTGAACTAGGGATTGGCATTTCGCTAATGCAGGTTTGTGGGAGATTAACCCAAAATTTTTAAATTATGATAGTGGGTGTGTTACAAATATTACAATAAAAAATTTAATAAACTTGTAAACATTTTGGTCACCATTAAAGTGTTAAGTATATTGTTCTAACTTAAGGGTTCTACAGTGTTTGTAAAAGTGAAATATGTTTAAATTTTTAAAGAGTTGAAATTCATTGTAATGGTCATGTAAAAATGAAGGAATATGAGTTCATATTTTTCCTAATTCAAGTCCAAGGATAGTTAGTAATGACATTATTTCCTCAGTAATGACATTATTTCCTCAGTGATGACATTATTTTGTCACTGGAAAGATGTTTAGGGTGCATGTTGAATGGTTCCCTACACCCCATGTTTAGAGTATGTATGGTAAATTAAATATGGAGATGATTTAATACACTTAACATCAAATTAGAGTTATTTCATTGGCACATTAGTTTAGTTTTATAAATCAATGTCATAAGTTGTTGTGTTGTGAGTGTGCACAATCCAACAATCAACATTTGTGATGCCTTGGATTATGTGTAAGTTCATTGACTTGGATTTTGTATAATAATAAAAAGAAGAAGAAAATAGAAAGTAAACAAAGAGTAGCTAATAAAAATGACACTATTAAATAAAGTGAAATTAAATTAAAAGCTAATAAAATATGCGCTATTAAATAAAATAGAATTAAAGTAAAAGTTAGCAAAAGTTGCTAGTAAAGTAAAAAGGATAATTGTGTTACGAGGAAAATCACTCTATGGCATGGGTTAAACCACAACAGACAGAAATGACTACATAAATCAACTCTAATCTCAAGATGATATATAAACAAATATGCCAACAAGACAAGAAAAAGAGCCTACCTCGTCTAGATGTTCATTGAAGTCCAACGTTGAGCACTTGACTCAAAGCTATATACTTGCAACTTGTCCTCAACAACCAAGATACACAAGCATATGGTGATAATATATAAATTTAGCACATATAATAGCATAATCCATCAATATTCATAACAAATACGTCCATTGAATAACAATTCAAATATTTTCAAGACATTAATTGGACGAGAAAAGAGTATTTCTATTAAAATGTAATCAACAAAAGTGTACGAATGACAAATTTCTGTGTCGGAACATTCGGAACCGAGAAAGTAAGTCCCTTCCAGTTGGGCCTCCACCACTTCAATCCTCCACCAAACGAAAGATCATATAAGAGAGACAATGAGGTTCTCCATCAAATAAAGAAGATCTTGGGGGTTGAACAATGTGTTCAGACTTAAAAGGACAAAGGGATGCAGACTCAATATCAAGTGAATAATCTCTCCAGAGTAACTTTGCTCTCAAAGTTGAATTCTTCTCCTCATCTCCACAACTTGGATATGGCCCATTTATAGCCTTCAAATGGAGATTAAGGGTTGATTCAGAGCATTTCCAATATATGGAAGGTCAAGGATCATGGATCACATGACGTGACATGGAAACCTAACACCATTTTTTAATTTTGAGCACAAAACTCGATGTACGCTGGTTGTAATGGTGCAACTTGTGTATACGCATGATGTATAGTTTTTAGGGCATGTATATGTGGAAAAATACAATTTCTAGCTCTGGGAACTGCAAAAGGGGACTTCAAGTTTGCATAAGGAAATGGAAAAGGCCTTATGAGCAAGTTGCATGGGGTGAGGAAAATCTTGCCATAAAATATGCCCCCTAATGTGTGAGGTCAAAGGAGTATCTGTGATGGCTAAAATACATTATAATTCCCAAAAGTGGAGTAATGGAGACCCAACTGGACGAACTAGTTGCTCATAAGAATATTACAATCCATAATGACTTTGTGCACATGGTTTCCAATTTGAATTACACAGCAGATCCATGTGGAAATATACCAAACAATTGTTCATGGCCATGAATAGGAAATACAAAAGTATATACATGTCAAAGGCTGTCATAGTCACGAATAAGGCCCAGTGAAAACCAGTCTCAAAATCAATCTGAAGATATATGTATACAATGGAGTACAATTTGATCTCCCATGATCATTGAATTCATATAGGTATTGGTCCAATGAATGATAGAAACAACTCAGGAAATCTGCAACTATGAATTGATGTCTTCAATTATTCTACACGATTCGTCAAAGTTGCAAGTCTACATCATGTGGATAAAGGAGTTGAGGTCGAACATAATGAGAAATCGTTTGATTACCGGTCATTAAGGTATATCGTTAAGAAACATGAGACAACCTATTGATAATCAAAGTAGGTATCAAGGCACTCTGTACATTCTTATAAGTGTGACTAAAGGTATTGAGGTCGAACACTTGAATAATCCATCAATCATGAGACATTGATGTATTCCCAACTATTGATGGAGAGAGAACCTACCACTCATGACTGCAATCCTCTAGGTACTCATAGGACTCTAGGTCTTGTTTCCATAATAGATGGGATGAACTCAATGGAAGGAGACTCGTTGAAAGGAGAGAATTAAGGAATCTATCATCATTCAACACGAGGTACAAAGCAGGAGCTTGATCATTTGGAGGAACTCGAATGAAGAGCATGTTTACAAACCAACGACCCTGTGCGTCTTTCGCATGCACTAGATGCAAGCAGTGCACGAAAAAGACCCATTGAATAGAAAACAATAAGGAAAACTTCTGACAAAGGAGAGGAAACCACCAATAAGTCTAATGGCATCCAAGACACTACATGAATCCCAATGTGTGAATAGATTTCTTACCATCAAACACAAGGGAAACCCCCAGTCAACGACCAATGAGGAGATGTCGACTGTTGGGCTCAAGGTTACCTACCCATAAGGGAAGTAGGACCGAGGTGCATGGTAGGACTAAAAATTCATGTAATTATGAGACTTCCTGAGGGTATGATCAACATGCAAAGTCAAGAGTTCTGAGAAATGGCTAACGTAGGCTGATAGAAATCCTTTGAACAAGAGCATGGGACATATGGATGACTCTGGCAACATAGAATTAATGATGAAACTTTGTAATGCAGGAGGCACCAATCAAACTCTCCATAGGGACTAGAAGAGTAACCAATCGGGGGAGTAAACTTTATGTAACGATATTATCTTCCTAAGGTCATGCTAAACCCAAAATTTTGATGACAAGTGGACTCAAAATTTTATGCTAAGTTCAAAGGTGACACGACTGCTTCCAACATGATATAATACTCTTTTCCTGCCCTTATTTTTTTGTTTTTTCATAGACAAATGAATGTTATGATACAGAGGAGGAAACGAGTGTCGCGAGTAAGTAATTGGTTCCATTAGTGGAACATACCTATGTTCAATGCAAGGAGTTTCATGCAGGATATGGGCACTCGGGGGAATGTTTCCTCTTAGGGTATAAGGTGTCAAGCTACAAAGGATATAAACAAGCCTCTGCTTGGCTGATGATGCAAACAATTGAGATAATAGGCTTATAATTCAAAAGCGGGAACCAACAATAGGCATAATACTGCAAGCGAGAGGATGAGATGAAATTACAACTTAACTCCAAAGAATGTCTTTTTTCGTAAATTTAGTCCCCTGGGCCTGAAAAAGTATAAAACAATACCCAGGAGAACTCTTCTAGCCACTAGTGACTAGAGTGCTCCTTTTTAGAAATTAGTCTACTTGGTTTGAAAAAGGGTTAAACTTACACCAAATAGACATCCTTTCAAATCCAATTTACGAGTGTGAAAGAGACAATTTCATTCAAAAATATTTTCGCTTTTTGAGGGAGTCAGAAAAGAGATTAAACAAGACTCGGGGATGTTTTTCTAATCATCATATCATGGGGGAGGCCATGGTTCCCATTCATGACTTCTGTGGAAAGTAAGCAACTCACAGACAACTGACACAAGCTTGGAAAAACCCAAAGCTTTCCAAGTCGAGAAGGATAAAATACCTTCATAGGTTACCTTATCTACAACATATCGAAGAATGCCCCTTATCTGGAAGGGTGTAGAAGAAGGAAGTCAAGGCTCTACAATATCATTCCAATAAAAGGAAACCACCCTAGGACTTGGAGGGAGCGTACTCAAAGAGAGTGGAATGCTCCCTTTTTCATAGGGTATAGGACTAGAAATGCTAAGGAAATGGTCGAAAGACGCATCACCCTCCAAAATAAGAGTGGGATTGACCAAAGATTTCATCAGCAATGTCACTTCCTTAGACTTGTCACTCTCGCAGAGAAGAGTGGGATCGACCAAATATTGCATTGGCACGACCACTTCTTCAAATGTTGTTTGAATAGGATGTGATCCAACAAGCTCAAGAGATGCATCACCCATAAGAACATGAGTGGTGTCAGTCGAAGATTGAATCGATACAACCGCTGATTGAACAAGATGTGAGACAACATGGTCCAGAGATGCATCACTTCCCAAAACAAGAGTGGTGTCGGCCAAATATTTCATCGGCACAATCATTGTGTCAACCAAAGAAAGTTGGGAAACCAAAGATGACTCAAAACCCAAAGGACCCCCAAGCAAGGACCACGCTTCTTGTACCACAAGAATAGCAGGGCACAAATGAGTAAGGTGATCTCCTTTGCAAAGCCTACAAAGGAACTTGGGCTTACATATTACACGTCTAGGCTTCTTAACGTATGAATCCCCCCAGCATGACTTTCAGCTGCTGGTGACATGCTCCTAGCATGACTTGTAAAGGCTAGAAGAAAATATCCAACATGAATTGCAAAGGTTGGTGATGAACCCCCAACATGACTAGTAGAGGTTGGTGATGAATCCCCAACATGACTAGAAGAGGTTAGTGATGTATGTGTAGTGCGACTAGAAGTGACTAGATTTGTTCCCCCAACATGACTTGCAGTGGATGGATGATGGTATTCAACATGACTTGCAGAGGTTGTTGACCTATATCCAACATGACTAGTAGAGGTCGGTGATATAATTCTAGTATGACTCACAGTGAGTGGACTTGTGTTTCTAGCATGGCTGGCGGTAGTGGTTGGTTGCGGAATTTGAGACCAAGGTTCCAGGAAATACTGGTTTTGAGAAATTGCAGGCTAGGAAGGGTTCGGGTATACACCATGGCCCTATCCGATAGGAAAGTATCCTCCTCCAAACTGATTCATAAAGGGTTGTAAGGGCATCATCACCGAGGAAGCCGCTTGTGAAGAGAAAGAGACATGACAAGGGTTACTCAAGTGAGGATATATGTTTCCCCCAGATGAAGGAACTTCGTGAAGGGGGTTGCCCATACTATAAAATGACTCCCTTTGGATGAAACACCAAAGGATAGATGGAGGTATTCCATGGGAAAAACGTTCACAAGAACCATCATATTGGAAGAAGGATAAATGGACGGGATGTAATAAGTAGAATGACCTCCCATTTGAGAAATTTCTCCTGGAAAAGTGAATATTGGATTGGCTCCATAGGAAGGAAGATTCCAACCTCCTACTATAAGAGTTGGTTGAGAGATATGAATCCCACCAAACGAAAAGGGAGAATAAAAAGGCACCATGCCCCCAGACCCAAAACTAGGATTCACATAAGACGATGAGACAAAGGATGGAAAGTGTGAAGACATGTCTGGAATACCATGAGAAAAATGATTAGAAGCTCAAGGTATTATCTAAGTATAATGATTCGTTTCACCAGTCAAAAATATGAAAGGGTTCATCCCCATCGAATGAGAAAAGGCCACAGGCTGGGTAGCACTAACTGAGGGAGTCAAGGGGACTCCACTATCCATAATAATGAAAACTCACGACACAATACAAAATCCTAAGGCCAACTAACAATCAAGAAGCACACCAAAAATAAACAAAAGGGCCAATATGCACACAAATAGGAAAAAGTGGTTGAAAGGGGCCTCCCTCTCTAAAGTAGGTATGCCTCTCCCAAGAGGGGCCTGAGTCTCCCTTCAAAAGATCAGAGGTATCATAATCATTTATAAAGGCCCTCGTGGGATTAACAACCAGTCAGTCGGATCCCCCCAGAGAGGTAATCCTCCATAAAGGATGTGTGTTGTTCGACCCTTATTTGTCCCAGGGTACTTGTAGAATAACCCCTGCAAGTAACCTATGTGGCTACCTATGTCAAGCAACTAATCCACCATGATATAACCAATGCACAGGCGAATAGTTGTAAGTCATGTCCATTGTATGGGTAGGGTAGCAAAGCCTGAAATCTTGAAAGAACCACCTCTCACAGAGGTAAAGGTACTAGAAATACCCCCATATACGAATAGATACCCAGAAATATCTCTGACGCTAAGAAGGTATTGGAGGGATATCTCCTCAACTAACTTCGCATGACCTCGTGCTTAACTCCGGTGTGAGAAAAGCCTCTCGACGTCACCAATTGTACAATGGATTTCACCACTCCCTTGGTCCGTTGGGACAAACATACAGGTTTATGGGTGCATTGGTCCGTGAAGGGGCACGTCAGTTTGTTTGGGCTCATTGGTTTGCGAAAGGGCATGACACACCCAAAGGACGTGATGTTTCATGAAGGTGATGTTTGGAGTCCATATAAGAGCACAAGGCACACAACCAAGAAGGCATAGAGAAGAGAACAAGATCCACACCGAAGTTCTAAGAAGATTCGGACAAGGAGGGACAAGCTCCCTCAAGGAGCCAAGTCTCTTCACATGGGAGGACTTGTGTTGCCTTAAGCTGTGTTGGATAGACATTTTGAATAACTATGTTTTGAAGAGCGCGTGCAAAAGCAGAAAAATGGAGCAGTTTGTGAGGTCAAAGCAGAAGTTAGAGTAGGCGCAAAAAAGAAGGAAAGAAAAGCAACGTGCAGTCGCAAAAGAAGGAAGGAAAAGCAACATGCAGGTGCAAAGGAAGGAAAAACAACATGATGGAGAAAAAGAAGGACATATTAGGGTTTTGGGATAAATTATTAGGGTTCTAAACCCTAATAAATATGTAATGGGTTGGGAAAGAATAAGTTGTTGAAAAAGACATATTAGGTTGCTTAGAAGTGAGAATCTTTACTTAGGATTTTGGAGAGATTTTGCAGAGAGAGGCGTGCACTGTAGAGCAGCTAGGCTAGATTGAGGATATAATATGTTGTATCTATTGTAAGCGCAGTGCACAGGGCTGAGTTGATTACCACATTAAGATTAATATAAAAACCAACCATTGTGGACGTAGCCCAAGGATTGGGTGAACCACGTTAAACTCTTGTGTCTGAATGTGTTGTGTTGATGTGATTTCACCTGGATGTTATCTTTATGCACGATTAGTATAGATCAGATTAATATTTGTTTGATGTGCAAGAATCATGAATAATTTAGCAGGTTGGTTATATGGTGATCTGTATTATACCAGTTCTGCATGCTAGGATGTATGTTACAGCATGAACCTTAGAGGGATTACTATCTCACAATTGTTAACCGAAAGGTATTACTCTATTAGTAGAGGAAACAACGCTTGGGGTCTGTTATCTAGAAAGGGAAGATCAGGTAAAGATATTGCGCACAGAGTGGATAGTTGCTAATAATGATGTTGATAGTATCATATCCCCTCATCCCTACAGAAACTTGGTTCCTGCAGTCCCAGTAGATTCCTCAGGCGAGACTTCACTTGCATGCGAGTGATGCCAAAAGGGTCAGTAGATAAAGGGTTTTGTTGGTTGAATAAACTGAACCTAGGGTCTTATAACCGTGTGCCAACAAATGGTTCTGTTGTCAGGACTTGGAATCTATAATTGAGGGAATGTTTTTGAGGTCAACTAAGAAAGAGATCGTTGAATGGATGGAAAGGAATGAGCGATAATTTTCCTGAGAAGAGAATAGAAACCCTCAGATGAGCGATGAACAATTATTGCAATGGTATGTGTTCATAGAGCTGCATGATATTTTCTTTGATGAATTTTCAATTATATTAATGGAATGGTTAGAAAGGTTAGTGGAGAATATTGGAAGACACTGAACTTCATCCCTGTGGAACTGGACCCCTGAGTTGGTAAGAAAATTGAATTTTGAAAGTAATACTACTTCTCGTGCAGTCAATTCCTGGTTGAATAGCATACTGGGGGGTTATATTACGAAATTTGCATTAGATTGTACCCAGTCATATAGTGTCGCAAAGAGGGATTTCTTTAAGGGTCTGTATGAAAGGTTTATGAAAGCATTGAGTACCTGGATAAATGTGTTGTTGTACGAAAAATGTGTGATGATGATGGAATTTAATTGTTAAGTGGCTTCCCTCACATAGGGGAACTGGGGGATAATCAGGGGATAGTCTGAAGGTAGGAAGGAATGAATAAATAAATTACTAAGGAAGGGAGGGACTGAGGATGTAGAGAAACGAGGAAGGTATACTAGAAGAAGAAGATGAATTTGGGGTATTGTTTAGTGGAAGAAGGTATAAGAGGTTGAAGACTAGGGCTGAGGAAGGAGATTTGTGCAATGAGTATGAGAGGAGAGTACCCTACGTAATAGTCCATATCATAGAAATACATCACACAAAAGGAGAGGAAGAGGATTCTCATATCAATCCTATAATAGAAGAACCGTTAAGCCCTACTCATGTTGGATCGTGTGTCAATTCCACGACCCCATGTATGTCACCTAGATCTGAGATAACATTTGAGGATTTGTCGAAATCACTTATAGTTAGTAGAGGAAGACATAACAACAATAGCCAAAGTAGTATAAGAAGTACACCAAGTCAGAGTCATCCAACATCACCAGGGGGAGGTACTACAGAAAACACCATGGCAGGGTTAGACAATACATTGAGAATTCCTAAGTTCTAAGGAGTTGGGTTGGAGGACCCAGAACAAAATTTATTTGTATGTGAGACAATTTGGGATGTGAAGAATGTCTAGTGAGGCCACAAAGATTGCACAATTGGAAACAACATTTAGAGGCTGCGTATTATTATGGTACATGAAACTGTAGAGTACTACATTAGGAGGTCAAGAAAGGACCCTAGCAAAAATTCAACAAGCATTATTGAAAGAGTTCAAGAATTTGAAGTTTGAGTCGCAGTACATCACATGATTGAATGAAATCAAACAAGTGCACTATGATTCAGTGTGGGACTATGATCAAAGATTTAAGGATTTGATGGGTAGGTTGACATTTCAAATTCCTGATCAACAACACAAATAATGGTTTATTGCAGGACTATTGCCACACATTCGATGCACGTTGATACAATAGAAGATTGCATCGCATCCGGAATCTTTGGATATTGCAATGAAGTTGGAATCATCCTCTGTAGGGGATGGTGGGGGGATGGCTCAAGTCCAGACACAGCTAGTTTCCTTGAAAATTCAATTGGAAGAACTGGCGAAAGGAAAGGAGAAGCGAGAACAATTTTGGTGTGTCATGTGTAGGACTGAAGGCCACCATAAGGACAAATTCCCAGCATTTGCGTAGTATTTGGAAACTAGATCACCGAGCCCATTACTAGGAGGTGGGTACTGCAAAATATGTAATACATGGGGACATCATCCATCTAATTTTCCATTTCTACATAAATACCAAAGTACGCCTCAGAACCTATCTTGTAACTTTTGCAAGTCAGTATGGCACAAAGAGAAGGATTGTCGAGCATTCAATCTCATGAGAGAGGGAACTTCATATATGTATATAATTCAGGAGGAAAATGCCACGACAGAAGGAGGCATTCCAGAGTATAAAAATCAGAGAGGATTTAATCTGGGATGCCTAGGAGGGTTTGGCAGAGGTCGAGGCATAGGAAGTTTTGGCAGAGGAGGTAGAGGCCCAATAACCTGCTACAATTATAATCAACTAAGACACTTAGCTCATGAATTCCCGAATCCTTGTACAACCTGCACATATTGTAGAGCACTGGATCATGCAATAGAATATCATCCTCAATTACTTGTGAAGTGGCAAGAAATATGTGATCAAAACCAAAACCCGAATCAAAACGTACAGAAGATATCCGTAGAGATACTTGACGAAGGACCCAAAATAATATTTGTCACGCGTGAAGGAGATAAGACAGGAGCTGACGAAATAAATGGAGGGAGGTAGAGTGAGAAATGGGTGAGGAAATCAACAGGACCTATGCTGACATTTGACCCACAACAAGAAAAAGAGTCACATCAATAGGCAATGAATGAGATATTAGGATAGCTTAGTTGTGGCTATAGGGAGTAATACAACCACATTAGTGATAGAAGATGTGGTTGCATCTATACTGTCAAAAGAAATGAGAAGGAAGAACATGGAAGGATCGACCAAACATTCTTTAGTGGTGAGAGGTCGACCATTTAACAAGGATAAAGGAAAATTCTCTATTAGAAAGTCTAAGTCGAAGGGTAGATCTAAATCCCTTGTTTAGTCGACAAGAATATGTTGGAAATGCGGTAAAACTAGGTATTACAAAAGGGAATGCAAGTCAAATGAGATGGAATTGAGTACAAGATCCAACGAGAAGAATTTGACTGAGAGAAATATGAGTCCATATAAGGGAGGCGATGTGTACTTGACATCGACCAGTACATAGTTGGATAAAGATGTTTGGTTGATTGAATTAGGGGAATCCTATTACATGAGACCACATAGAGAATGGTTCTGTGAATATGAACAATATGAAGGAGGAGAAGTGTTCTTGGGGGACGACTTGACAACCAAAATTTTCGGATGAGGAAGAGTTCGATTGATACTACAGGATGAGAGGAGTAGAACCCTTCCAGGTGTGCTACACATTTTGGGTTTGGCAAGAAACCTAATATCTATCAGCAAGATGAGCGATGAAGTGGTGCACACTCTATTTCAAAAGATTCGTGCAAGATGGTTAGAGGTGTGATGGTATTAATGAAAGAAGTTTCGATTGGAACCCTATACAAGTTACTCGGGAGTGTCAACTTGACTAGATGCAGCATCATCGTTGTTCTTGAAGTCAACTCGGGCTGAGATGATTCAAACTGACTCAACAAGTCATCATAAAGTCGACCTGGTCATGTTATGGAACGACCTTATGGGACACATTGGAGAGAAAGGAATTTGATCTATGCATAACAAGGTATGGTTGAATATTTTCTTGCATTTAATTTAGAAGTCGATTTTTGTGAATATTGTATATATGGAAAACAAAGTCAGGTGAGGTTCCTATTTGGAGCAACAAGGACAAATGGGATTCTAGAATTGGTTCAAAGTGATGTGTTTGGCTCTGTATTAGTGCCTTCACTTGGTGGATCCATGTATTATGTCTCCTTCATAGATGATTTCTCTAGGAAGACATGGATATATTTCCTAAGGAAGAAATCAGAGGTTTTCAAGAAATTCAAAGAGTTTAAATATCTTGTATAAAACCAGATAGATAAGAAGATTAAGGTGTTGAGAATTGACAACAGTGGTGAATTCCATGGTTAATAATTTGATCATTTCTACAAGCAGTGTGGCATAGCACGCCAAATTACCACACCATATACCCCACAACAAAATGGAGTTGTTGAGAGAATCAATAGAACATTAATGGACAAGGCAAGGAGCATGCTTAGTGGTGTTGGGATCACACAAGAATTATGGGTGAAGGCAATCGACGCTGCAAAATATTTAGTGAATATGTCTCCTTCATCGGCGCAAGTCAACATGACTGCACATAAGGTATGATCAAGTAAGAAGCCTTCACTTTCACATCTCAAAGTATTTGGCTATGATGCATTTGTGCATGTCCACAAGGAGAAGAGGAACAAGATGGACAAGAAGACATTTAAGTGTATTATAATTTGATAAAAAGAAGGAATGAAAGGATATAAGCTATGGGATATTGCATCAAGGAAAATAGTGTACAGACGAGACGTGGTCTTCAAAGAAGGAGGAAGTAAGTCTGAGCCTGAAGAAATTGTTCAGACCAAGAATAATCTAGAGAAGGTGTAGTTTGAACTGAGGAACGAAGAAGATTATTCATATTAGTTGACTTAATCAAAAGGAGAGGTGGAACAACCAACCCTGTTTGTAAGGAGGTCGAAAAGAGTAATCATTCAAAAGGTATATTATGCCCAACTTTTGTTCTGCATTCATGTTAACTGCCACTAATGATGACCATAAGTTGGTTGGGGAGGTAGTCGAATCAACAGAGGGAAAACTCTGGAAGGATGCCATGGTCGAAGAGATGGAATCCTAGCATGAGAATGAGACATGAAACTTAGTCAAATTACCTAGTGGAAGCAATTTTGTCGGTAGCAAATGAGTATTCAAGAAGAATATGAACGCAACAAGTCAAGTCAAGAAATTTAAAGCTCGACTGGTAGCCAAAGGATATTCCCAAGTCGAAGGAGTCAACTTCCATGAGATTTTTTCCCCTATTGAAAAATTAACTTCCATTAGAGTACTAATGTCTCATTTGATATAGAAATAAAACAGATGGATGTGAAGACAATGTTCCTACACGAGGACCTTGAAGAGGAAATCTATATGAAACAACCTAAAGGATTTGTAGTAAAGGGCAAGAAAGTTTTGGTGTGAAGACTAAAAAGACACCTTTATTGTATAAAGAAATCACCAAGGATGTGGTACCAAAAGTTTGACACATACATCCTTAGTTTGGGGTTTGTGAGAAGCAAATTTGATTACTACATATATTCCAAAGAAGAAGGTGGGTGTTTCCTATATGTAGCATTGTATGTCAATGATGTGTTGCTTATTGGAAACACCATGAACGCAATAAAGGAGGTGAATAAGCAGTTATCCTCCAAGTTTTACATGAAGGATATCGGTGCAACAAAATTCATTTTAGGAATGGATATCAAGAGAGATCGAGAAGCTAGAAAGCTTTGGTTGAACTAGACGAAGTATATTGAAACAATTTTGAAACATTTCAACATGCAGGATTGCAAACCTATGAAGGTGCCAATTCTTGTGGGAGAAAGGATAACTATTGAACAATGTCCAAGGACACAAGAGGAAATAGATTCCATGGCATGTGTTCCCTATGAAAGTGTTGTTGGTATTCTAATGTATGCGATGGTATGCACTTGACTAGACATTTCCCATGCAGTGGGAGTGTTGAGAAGATACATGTCGACACCTGGGAAGGAGCATTGGACAACTATCAAGAGAGTATTCAAGTATTTGTGTGGCACAAAATATTATGCTATATTCTGCCAAGGAAAAACTAGAGGTGATAGTGAATTAAATGTACATGGCTTTGTCGACGTCGACTAGACTAAAGATCTGGATTGGCAGAGGTCGACCAATGGATATGTGTTCAAAATGTTTGGTGGAGAAATTAGTTGGATGAATAAGCGACATGCGGTCATATCCCTGTCAACAACAAAAGTTGAATACATGGAAGCCACTCATGGAAGTAAAGAAGCAATGTCTGTAAAGGTTGTGTTCGAGAATCAAGTTTAAGCAGAGAGCTATGAAGATAAGTTGTGACAGTCAAAGCGCAATATTTCTGGCAAATAACCCAACTTATCATTCTAAGACTAAGCATATTGATGTACAATACCATTTTGTGAGAGACATGGTGGAAAGCAACAAGGTGTTTCTAGAGAAAGTAGACATGTTGGAAAACATAACAGACTCTTTGAACAAGTCTAAGAGGGTTGTGAAGTTCTCTTGATGTAGAGTGGCAATGGGCATTGTTGCCCTGGGTTTGTGAACGAGAGTTCAGAGGTCTCCCTGTTTCAACAAAGAAAACAACAAGTGGGAGAATGTTGGGATGTTATATTCTTTGTAGTGAAATTCTAGTCAAGGTGGATCCACTGACATTCGAACTCGAAGGTCGAGGTGGTTCAACCGGGTAAAGACGAAGTCAAAGGAATCAACATCAAGTCGAAGGTCGAGGTGGTTTGACCGGGTAAATATGAATTTGAAGACATCGACAGCAAGTCGAAGGTCGAGATGGCTCGACTGGGAAAATTCGAAGAGGTCAATGAACAAGAGGTCAACAGGAGGGCGTGTGCCAACCGACTGAAGACCAAATGAAGGTCAACTGGTAGTTGACTTGTAATTCGACTTGGTAGCTGACTGTAACATAATCCTAAGATTCGCAGGATTTGTAGCCAATGATCTGTGTGGATTTGTAATTGTTTTTGGGCACATTGTATTTAGGTTCTTTCCTACTATAAATCATACAAAGAAGGCGTGTTGTAATACTATAAAGGATAATCAAAGATAAGATAATATTTAGATGAAATCGTAGAGGTTGTTGGTCTTGTAGATGTAAGTCGAATTGGCTACAAGGTTGTTCTTGTGTAAGAAAGAGGGTACGATGTCGATTGTGTCTTAGGTGTGAACCAAGGTTAGACATGTAACCTTTTATTTATAATGAATAAGACAACACGAGAGAAGAACACTCAAGGAATGTTGGTTTTCTTGGTTTGGGTTTCCAGGGTAAAATATCTATATACTGTGTGTTTGTTTTGTCATTTATTTTCTTGATTAAATATTTCTTCCTCTCTTCTGCTAGGTTTAGAGTGGAAGTGTTCTTTATTTCATAACAATTTCATCATGGTGGTCGTTGATCATATTTCCAAATATGTTCATTTTCGTTCTCTTCAACACCCATTCAACGCATCCACAATGGCTCAACTTTTCATGGATCATATATTCAAGCTTCATGGCATTCCTCATTCTATTGTCTTTGACCGAGATCCCACTTTCATCGGTAATTTTTGGCAAGAATTGTTCAGGCTCCAGGCAACCCAATTGCATCTCATCACAACCTATCATCCCTAGACTGATGGCCAAACTGAAGTTGTCAACGAGTGTTTGGAAACATATTTGAGGTGTTTTTCATCTGAGAGGTAAAATCAGTGGGCTCAATGGTTACCCCTAGTTGAATGGTGGTACACCACCTCTTACCATACAACTACTCGCATGACTCCTTTTGAAGCAGTATATGGACAAAAGCCACCTTCAGTTCTCTCATACATGCATGGTGTCTCAAAGGTTCAAGCGGTTGACCAAAATCTTACAATTCGAGAGGCTATTCTTTGTACCCTCAAGGAGAATTTGATCATCGCTCAGAATCACATGAAGCAACAAGCAAATCAAGGTTGTTTAGAATGTCAATTTGTTGAAGGGGATCGAGGGTTTCTTCGACTGCAACCTTATAAGAAGACTTCACTCAAGGCTAACCATTGTAAAAAATTGGTGCCCAAATTTTGTGGTTCTTATACATTTCTCGAGCGTGTGGGATAGGTGGCCTATTGGTTACCTTTTCCCAATCATTCTAAGATCCATCCTATTTTTCATGTCTCATGCTTAAAAAAAGTGATTAGAACTAAGTGCCAAACTCAAACCAGTCTCCCCAAGTTGGATGAAGAAGGATCCATCTGGTTGTAGCCACAAGCAGTCTTGGACCAACGTGAGCATTGTCTCCATTAGCGCACCATCATGGAAGTGTTAGTATAGTGAAAATATACAAATCTAGTAGATGCCACCTGGGAGCCAGCTACCATTTTGCATCAATTTCTGCATCTCAAGCCTTGAGGACAAGGTTGGTTTTAAGGGGGAGGGCATGTTAGGGACCTAACCTCCCTAACCCCTCATGTAGGTAGAATAATATATTTTCAATGTAATAAAGGTCGATCTTAATAAGGCCTAGTAATAAGGATGAATAAGTCAAATGTAAGAAGACCTAATAGAAACTTTTGCTTCTAGAAGATCTTCCTCTAGATTGTTCTTTTGGTAGATAGATTTAATATAAATAGGAGTTGAGGGCATGAGAAGTATTTGTCTTGAGAATTATTGTAATAGAACGCCGCTTTGCTGGAGGTTTCCCCCTCGAAGAGGCAAGTGAACATTGTTTTTCATCAATAAAAGGTATTATTTTGGTGTTGTGGTTTCATATATTGCAATGTTTCACTGTTATTCTCTGCAGTATTTATGTTTTTTTTATTATAATAGATACAGTACCTTATAGTGTGGAAAATTGGTAAGATAAAACCTCCAAAGAAAATTGTAGGTCCACCTTTAGATAGATCTTACATGTGAGGTTGTTTGGATGGAGCTTATCAAGGTCAACCAAGAAAATGTGAAATAGGGGGTTCTATATCTAAGAGAATATCATAAAATATGTTTTAACATTGTTGTAGGGAAAAGGATAGATAACAACCGAAGTTAAATTCTTTAAGAATGTTGATAAAAATAGTTTTAAAAAAAAATGGTTGAAAAAATTCAAATCCTAAGTAATTGAAAAATATTGATTAACTAAATAAATGGTAAAGAAAATATTCAAAATTTAGCCCTTCCACCAATTTGGAAAAAAAAAATAACCTTTTAAAATTATACATACATAACTTACTGAAAGAGTGGATTAGATGTCTAAACAAAATCTATCTTTGCATAGAAGTGTATTCACTGTAGAGGAGGAAGGGGTTGGAACTAAACATCCAATCAAATCCATGTATGAAGGATAATCATGGTTAACGATGCCCTCAACAATAGAAGATCAATCCCTTTTGGGAAAGTTAAGCTATTAGAATTTGTTGTAATTTTTGTCTATCTTTACATACAAGTGTATTCACTATAGAGGAGGAAGGGGTTCGAAGTGAACATCCAATCAAATCCATGTATGAAGAATAATCATTGTTGACGATGCCCTCAACAATAGAAGATCAATCCCTTTCGGGAAAGTTAAGCTATTAGAATTTGTTGTAATTTTTCAAATGTAACTTTGAAGAAGCTCTAGATTATAATAGCCATTATTATTTTTATTTTAATGGTAGAGCCCATATGAGGGAATCCTAAATGATGAAGATTTGAATTCTAATATGCTTTAGTTTAATAGGTTTTGTTTCTTTTTAAGATCCCTTTTAGTTTAATAGGTTTTGTTTCTCTTTAATATTCTTTTTAGAGTGTGTTTATGCATGTTGTCATGTATCTTTTATATTTATTATTGGGATAATAAATATATGTTTTCTGTTTTAGAAAAAATTATTAAGTTCTTCATAGTTATTAATAACTAGCACAGCCATGAACTTGTGGTTGGTAAATGCTGAAAAGTTTTTGCTGGTCCAGAAAATGAAAGGCAACCATAAAATGAAACATGATCATAAAATGAAACTCACAACTGCCCATGACCATAAATGGTTACTCCTTTATGTGTAAAAATCCTAAAAACATTATGTTTTTCTTATAAAACCCTAAACCATGAAAAAAAATGTATCAATAATGAAGATCGAAAGTCAATATATTCCACATTTTTATGGTGTTCTATTTTTTCAAATTCTAAATATTTTTTTTTATAAAACCTTAAAAGCATAAAAACATAATGTATGAAGCAATAATAATTTTATGGTATACTCTTTTTTAAATCTTAAATTTTTTTTTTTTTTAAAACCCTAATTACATATAAAAAATATCCCAATTATGAGAGGAGATACAGAATTATACAAAGGTAAACCCAATGACCTAATGAACCTAAAAACAATCTAGGATTCCACAAGGATAGACCTAATGACCGAATGAAACTAAACCTCATTCAAACCACCAGGGCTAACTGGAGCAAAACCAGGGTGCTCTTACACCTAAAGATCTCATGATACATAATTACGTGTTTGTAAGTACATGGGAAATATAAGAAAACGTGGATCAGCCACAGTCAAAGCAATATTGTTGAAGTCGAGTCCATCTGGATGGGTGGCTGTAGCGCTCCTCCTCCTTCATTTGAATGATATGTGTCTGTCTCTACAGGCGATTGTTTAATTCCCACAGCCAAATTATCAGAATATCTATTACAACAGTCGTCCTATTGCGAGCTGGTTCATGAGAAGTAGAATCGTAGCTAATTTCACTGCTGGAGTCGTTGCCTTGAAATCCAGTTCCCCATAATGTTCGTTTGTTCATTTCCTTCTGTTTTAATGACGGTATGAGAAAACATTTGCCTATGGAGCTACAAGGAAATATGCCCAGAAGTAAAGCTATGAGTGCCCTCCTTGCAAGACTGGAAGGTGTCGTTGTTAATTGGACTTCATCGTTGTGGAATAAATGATCTGTATTGCTCACATGAGACAATTCTTCTTTCGAATCCAATTCAAAATTGGCATGAACTGTATCATGGTCGACATCTTCTCCGTCGTTGTCATGAATATCTCCTCCCTGCAGAGAATCCTGGCATAAATTAATCGGTTGTTTGTATAAATGTGAGAGATTCCAGCTGAAGTAGCCCCCATTCTTCTTTGGAGAAGCTGATGATGTAATAGATTGAGAGGACGATTGAAGCAGCAACAACACAAGCGTTGTGGACGCTTGGAGGCAACTTGAGAGGAGTTGGCGACGACTCGTTGACTCCAAGCGCCCACAACGATTCCAAGCGCCCACAACGGCCATAAAATGAAATGTGATTTTAATCTTTGTTAATCATTCAAACGTGGCAATCAGTCGGTCACCATAGTAAATTTTAAATATGATTAAGTAAAAGTAAAAAAATAAACATGTAAATGGACGTTTTTATAATAATGAGGAAGTTAGTGGTTGAAATCACAGCCACTGATTTATTGAGATGACTAAGAATATTCCATCAATATTTAATCTTGTCCATACAAACCTGATTAAGAACTAGAAACCTATTAAATGTGCCCATTGTCAATAGGTGTAAGCCTTTCAGCGTAATTATTATGATTATTACTTGATTTATTTTTTATTCAAATATTTTGGGAAAGGAGGGACTAGGTTGTATGGGAAAATGTAATAAAAGAGGTAAATATTAATGATTACTTAGTGGGATGGTTATGGTAAAGTGGGAAGGTAGTGTGGAAAAGAAGGATGTTGGTCAAATATTTGAAGTTTACTCAAGAAAGCTTGTTAAATATTCTGATTTACTTAATAAAAATATAATAAAACATAAATATTTTTAAAAAATAAATTTGTTTTTTTAATTTTATTACTTTATTATTTTTTTAATAAAAAATGTTTTATAAATTATATTAATTTTATATATATGGTGAAAATATATTTATAATTTTAAATTTTATAAATTTTATATAATAATTTTTTATAAATATAAATATAAATTATTAATTTTTATAAATATAAATTTATTTACATTATATGAAAATATATTTATAACTTTAAATTTTATATTATAATTTTTTATAATATTAAAGTGAAATTGTAAAATTTAATTAAAAAAATAATGAAAAATGTCAAACTGTGTTTGTATTTCGCACATCAAATTAGATAGATGGCTGGTTTTGACGTTTACAGTGTCATAGCATAACCAAATAGACATTATTGAATCATTATTAACGCCTAAAGATCACAAGAAGTGGTAAGTGGACAGAAGTTCCTGTTACATAGTGCGCAGCTATGCTTCTAGCTAACCAGTGCTGTACGCCCACCTTGTGGCTCGAACCCACGACCACAAAGTTAAGCGCCTTGCGCTCTACCAACTGAGCTAGACGGGCTACACATTTAGAGTAGAAATATAAGATGACCCAACAACACTGAAATAATACAATAAATTATAAATTAAAATGAAAGAAAAATATTTTGTGTCAGTGGTCATATTGTGAGTGTTTTAGACTAACTGTAATTCTGTCGATATGTACTTATGGTGACGGACACAGACTCGAAATCTGTTGGTCTTCGCTCGCGCAGTTTCGAACCCTGCTGTCGACGCACGCACTCATTTCTAATGAATGTTTTCAGACGTTGTGAGTTATATCCAACGACCTGTTTAGAAGTTATGCTCTATGTTCTCTAGACCTAATTCAATAAACTCTTACCAAACAAAATTCTATTTCATTAAAACATTGAAATTCCACACAAAACCGCTGCATAACTGTATTCATAAAACTAATCCAAATCCTTTTGGAAAATCCATCTCGTAATATCAAACCACGTTGAAAACTAATGCAAATTCTTTTGGGAAATCCATCTTGTAAGATCAGATGTTTGAAGAATGAACGAATCATGATTTTTAGGGCTCTACAAATTCTCTAGTCAATTCAATTTTGGAGGTAAATATAATTGTTTTTTTTTTTTAAAAGTCCAAAAGTAAAGATAAGAAGTAAGGATGAGTTTGATATTTTATATTATTATTATTATA
>JASDQU010754718.1:89909-100926 GCA_032191745.1 Picea mariana
TATTATTCTAGATTCATTTTAATTTAGAATATATTATATGTTAAATCCTAGAGATCATATCACTCAAGGTGATTTTTTTTTTAAATTGAAAAGATTTGAGGAATTACACATGTTCCTCATATTAAGATGTAGAAAGTGCATCCCTATATATATATTGAATTATTTTACTTAACTTAAATTTTGAAATATTTTTTTTTGCTTATTAATATATATTTTAAATGCCACTTGTAAATTATCATACTTAGATGAATATTGAAATATGTTATTTATGATCAACATTTAAATATCTTTTTTGTTATTAATATTATTTTATATGTCATGCTTATCATATCATTTATGGAAATAGAATCTGAATAAGAAAAATACCACTCCATTACACAAACACTAGCATTATACCCAATATTGACATAGAAAGACGAATTAGATCACATGGTTGTTTGTCATATTCATTCCTCTATATTCTCATTATGGAAGGTTTATTATGTTTCGAATGGATTCATAAAGACTATTATTATTACAAATTAATTATGAAGCAAAGGATCCTTTAACTCTTAAATTGTTTATAATTTAATATAATTCTTATAAATGATGATTTGGTAAAGAAAGCACAAGATTAGAAATCGATTTTATGATTTAAATTAGATTTAAAAAATGAATTCTTAGTAATTGTTGTAATTCAAAACTTTTGATTCCAACTATCAATTTCATCAAAACAAACTTTATGCAACAATGAAAGGCTATTTAACTATACCAATAAAATAAAATCATGTAACTCAAAATGAACATGAATCATTATTTTTTTAAGTTTGTTTCTTCCCTTAAAAAAAAACAAATAAAAAAAACTATAAATTAGTCCATACAAAAACAAAATTTATATTATTTCAGTAATTATAAACAAATAAAAAGAACTATAAATTAGTTCATACAAAAACACAATTTATATTATTTTAGTAATTATCATATAACTCAAAGTGAACAAGGACCCTTAATTTTGGGAAGAGTTTCTTTCCTTCCCTTAAAATAAATATAAATGAAACCTAATTTTTGAAAAAGTTTATTTCCTTCCCTTCCCTTAAAACAAATAAAAAGAACTATAAACTAGTGAATGAAAGAACTAAATTTATACTATTAAATAATAAACAATAGTAACTAAAATAATAATTGTAAATTCTAATATAAATTCTTTCCTTCCCTTGCCTTAAAACAAATAGAAAGAACTATAAACAGCTGAATGCAACAACTAAATTTATATTATTAAATAATCATAACTAAAATAATAATTGTAAATTCTAATATAGGTAGATGCTTAATTATTTATGTTATACTTAGGCATGTTTTTAATTTGATAAAGGAAAAGTATACTAACAATTTAGATCATTGTTAAATAATATATATTTTATTAAATTTATGTGTTGAAATAATATCTATTTTATTAAATTTATGTTTATATGAATATTAAATTTGAAAGTATGAATATTAGTGTTTAATGTGGATATTGGATTTGAACCTTTGAAGGAGGAAACTTATGTTCTTAACCATTAGGCTCACTCAAATTGTACACTATAATTATATTACTATAACTATTCATAACCTATATCTCTAGCCAAAATAGAAGAGAATATTTGACCTTCTTTACTTGAAAAATATTAATCCATAAATACTATCAATCACTAATCTTAGAGTTTTAAATAGCATAATGCAAATCATTATAAAACCATACTTACTACTTGCTCCTCATAAAAGTTTCATTCATTGACATCATTCTCACCTTTCTTTTTATTTTTTATCTTTTAAATCTTGTCTTTGGCAACCACACACATATGGTGCTATTAACATTAATGAACATAGTTCCTTCTATTCCAACAATTGATTATTGATTTAAAAAAAAATCTAAACAAATTTTTTTTTTCTTTCAATGTTCCAATTGACTTCCTCATCATTTAACTTCTACCTTGCCAGTCTCACTAGTAGCATCTAGTGCTCACTAAAAGTTTCCCTTTTCCATATCCAACAATATTGCACAATCTAAATATGATGATCATATTATGAGCAGTTGTCTCTAACAACATTATCCTTAGAGAAAATTCATTTATGAACTTGTTACATAGATGTTCAATATAGCTATCGCCAATAGTATGGATTTATCCAAAATTTTCGTAATATAATCTCAACACTGAAACTTTACATGATATATTACTAGTGAATTTAAAAAGATTATATTTTCAGTTAATTTTTAATTTAGTAGAGATTAACTAAATCCGTGAATAAAAGAGTTACTAAATAGAAACTCATTCCAAAGATTTTCAAAAATAAAAGTTGGGATAATAAAGGCACATGACAAAAAGCTTATCAATTTCATTGCGATTACAGTGGCTATTTGCTTACATAGCTTAGTTTTGGTCTTTCCATAAAGCTTTAGGGACACTCTCTTGGTCTACAGTATACATATCGACCATGGCTACGGTGACTCATGCTTACCTCCACCAATTCTCAATTTCTTTAACTTTTCATCAACCGAGATAACTTAGGTCGTTTCTATTCTAAATGGTCCTCCACTTGGGATCACTTCCGAGTCCTTTCCTGAACAAATGAATGCAAATAGATTTTTTTTTTAATCTTAGTGGATGTCTCTTTTGTTAGTGAGCTGTGAGAATTGCCTTCAATGAACATGATGAAAATAATGCATTATCAATTATTAACTTATATATGAATTGCCCTTAAAGTAAAACGAAATCCTAAATTTAAGTCAATATTAACTAGACATCAAACACTCTTAGGAATTTATAAGATGTGGCTTTAACCTTTTTTGAATGGTGACAAACCTTTTGTAACTCCAAGGTGACTTTGACAATTAGGGGTAGTTCTAACTCAAATCGTCATTTATAAATAAGGGTTTTGCATATTAATTTATTTTCAAGAATCCTTCGTCATTTATAAATAAGGGTTCTCATATTTATTTAGTTTCAAGAATCCTTCCATGAGAGTAACTAAATAATGCAAAATTGATGAAAAACCATATCTGGGGTCACAAAGATCAATGAACTGGATAGGTTTGATCTTCGAATCTGTGGGTTATGGGTCTACATGTAGATTGAACATTGTCCATGCAACAATTAAAAATTTGGTAACTTCCCCTCATGTACCTTGGATCAGATCTTAGAGTCTTCAATTCTATCTCGCTTTGTGAAGTTTATAGGAACATTACTTTTCTCGTAGATCTCATTATGTCCATTGTTGGTCTAGTGCTATCCAAGAGAGGTCACACGAGACCCCTCAGAGATCCCTAGCAACCAACAATCATGGATATGAATAGACAGTCAGATCTGGTTCCGATCTCAGTACGAACTCAACATCGATCTTCTTTCAACTATCGATCCTTTCAGTGATCGATGGTTGGATTTCATCGCCAACCAAAATACAACCCACGACCTGGTTGGAAGATTAAGACAGTGCTATCACCGAACCTCTGGTCATCGATGCACCATTCTTACAACATAACAAAGTAATCCAAACGTTTCCCAGTCCAGTTTAAGGAGTTGACAGTGTGTGACGCATTACCAGTAACTAGGTGTGTTGACATTCATTTTGCGAAGGGATTTCTATAGGCATATGCCTCTTGGTTACTTGCGCTATGGTATTCTGAGTTATTAACTAGAGAATGGTTTTTTTTTCTAGAGATCTCTCCACTTAGATCTCATTATGCTCAGTTAAGATCGGATTCCCCTGTTCTTAGTTCGCATCTTTGATCCCCTTCTCGATCTTACCACACAACTGCAAAACATGTCCACATATATAAATGCCACACACAAGAATTCACATGACTCTGACAGATTTCAGACAACACCACAACTATCCAAATCAATAAATATTTAGCTCAATAAAACTTAGAATATGAGAAAACAACACACACAGGTGAGGCTACACTCACAATATCTTATTCTTGAATGAAGACTGATTACATCATTATATAGGAAATGGCTCTACTTAGTCGGTTACAGCAAACCACAAAAAACTAGAATCTACATTAAGTGAAGTAGAGTTCAACTACGCAATTGACTCTTGCTCCATTATTTCCAAGTCTCCCCCTTAATGGAGAATGAATTGACTTCTACAACTAACATCTCCCTAAAAAACTCAAACTTAATCTTTCCAAGAGGCTTAGTGAAAATATCAACAACATTTTCACAAGTATTACAATACATAAGAGCTATTTCATTTGACTGTAATTTTTCTCTAACAAAATGAAACTGATCATAAACATGCTTTGTCCTTGCATGATAAATCAGATTATTCGCAAGCTTGATTGAACTTTGATTATCACATTTGATCATTGTAGGTTCCTTTTGTTCTTTTCCAATATCTTGAAGAAGTCTTCTCAACCAAACAACTTCACAAGTTGTTGCACACAAGGCTTTATATTTTGCTTCAGTAGAAGAAAAAGATACAATAATCTGCTTTTTACTGCTCCATGAAACAACCCCAGATCCAATTCCAAACGCATATCTAGTGGTTGATCTTTGATCATCTAGATTGCCAGCCCAATCAGAATCTGAGTAACCTGTCAATTCAACATCAGATGCATCAATATATTTAATACCATAATCAAGTGTTCCTTTTAGATACCTGAGTACTTCCTTTGTTGCATTCCAATGGCTTTCTAAAGGTTTTTCCATAAACTGACTTAACACACTCACAGAGTATGCAATATCAAGTCCGATTGTGGTGAGATAATTCAAACTACCCACCATCTATCTATACATAGTGCCATTCACCTCCTTCGAATAATCATCACAAGAAAGTTTCACATTCTGTTGCATGGGAACAATAGAAGATTTACACCGATCCATTTTAAATCTCTTAAGTACTTCTCCGACATACTTACTTTGACAAACAAAATTTTGGCCTTCATTTCTCCAAACTTCAAGACCTAGGCAGTAGTGTATTCACCAAGATCTTTCATTTCGAAAACTTGTGACAATTGCTCCTTGATTTCATCAATTAATTTCCCTGCATTTCCTGTAATTATTAGATCATCAACATATAAGGAAATCAATACTATATACCCCTGCTCATCAAATTTGGTATACAGATTTGGATCACTCTTGCTCCTCATAAAACCCTGTTGAAGAAAGAAAGAGTCTATCTTATCATACCATGACCTAGGTGCCTGTTTTAGTCCATACAATGCTTTCTTTAACTTACACAGTAAGTTTTTTTGCCCTTGTTCCACAAGCCCTTCAGGTTGAGTAAAGTAAACCTCCTCCTTTAACTCACCAGTCAAAAATGCAGATTTAACATCTAATTGGTGTAGCTTCCAATGATACTTTGTAGCTAAAGCAATTAACAATCTGATAGTATTCAATTTAGCTACTAGTGCAAATGTTTCAGTATAATCAATACTTATGTTTGTGAATACCCCTTTGCAACCAATCTAGCCTTATATTTGTCTTTACTACCATCTAATTTAAACTTGGGTTTGTATATCCATTTACATCCAATGGGCTTTTTATGTTTAGGCTCAATTCCCAAGTATTGTTTTTCATTATAGATTCATATTCTTCCTCCATTGCATTTTGTCATTCATCATTTTCATTTGCTTCATCAAAACTCATGGGTTATATGACATTTGAAATTCTACTCATTAAGGCATAGTCTCTATACCTCTTAGGGAGCTGAACCTATCGTGAAGATCTTCTCAAGTGATTATCTTCCTCTCCACTTTGTGAAGATTTGTCTTCGCCTCTAGGTGAACTGTGACTTCTTGAAGTGTCCATATCAATGAGTCCTTCTTTTTACTGTTGTTGTTGTCACTACGGTTGTGGCTGCTATTGTGGTGCTTGTTGTTGCGATGGTTGTTGTTGCTCTTCTTTAACTCCTTTATCAAGAATTCTATGCCATTCCTCATGACCATTGTTGTCATGATTTCCTTCTTCATGCTCATGGAAAAGTACATCTCTACTTGCAAATTCTTTGTGAGTAGAAGGATCAAACAGTTTGTATGCTTTGAATTCAAAACAATACCCTATGAAAATACATTTAATGGCTTTAGCATCCAATTTCTTCCTATTCTCCTTTGGAATATGATAAAAATCCTTCCACACAAATACTTTCAAATTATGAACTGCAGGTTTGGAACCATACAAGGCTTCGAAAGGAGTAACATTATCAAGACACCTTGTTGGACTTCTATTCTTTAAATAAACTGCAATATTTATGGCTTCAACCCAAAATGCATTCGAGATATTCTTACCTTTCATCATAATTCCTGCACACTCTACCAGAGTTCTGTTTTTCCTTTCAGTGACTATTTTATGATGTGGAGTGTGGGGTACTGTAAACTGTTGTACTATTCCATGATCTTTGCAATATTTGATGAAGTCCCTTGATTTATGCTCTCCCCCTTGATATGAATGAAGGATTTTGATGGATTTTCCTGTTTGCTTTTCCACCATGGTTCTGAATTCCTTAAAATACTCGAAAACATCACTTTTTCTTCTAAGGAAGTAAACCCATGTGTATCTCATGCAATCATCAATAAATAACATAAAGTAAAATGCACCTCTTAAAGACCTAGTCTGCATAGGCCCGCAAACATCAATATGCAGAAGATCTAACACATCTCTCTTTTTCCTATCAGAATTGGAGGGGAATTCATCTTTGTGCATCTTTCCTAATGCACATCCATCACAAGAAACATTCTCATTCTTTAACATGGGAAGTCCTTCAACCATATTCTTTTTTTGTAATAACAATAAATCAGGATGATTAATGTGGCCATACCTTTGATTCCAAAGAATCTTTATTAGCATAGTTGCAGAAGTCAGTGCGTGATGTGTTTTTCTAGTAACATCAAGTTTGTATAGGCCTCATGCTCTGACTCCCATTGCAACAGTTTTGAATTGGTCCAGTAGATCCTTCACTATGCAATAATTCTTGAATAATTCAACCTTCAAGTTCTGATGTGTAATGGTGGACATAGAGATCAAATTTTTCTTTATCCCTAGCACATAAACAACATTGTGAATGTGATGAATAGTACCATTCGGCAATGTCATAGGAATGTCTTTGTATCCCTTGATATGATGAGCGTGGTCATCTTCAAGATATATGTTGGCTCCATTTCGTGTTTCTTTAAAATTAGTGTACCACATCTTATTACATGTCATATATACTAATGCTCTGGAATCCACAAAATAGGCATCATAATCATCTAATTCAGTAGATAAACCAGCGTTAGACACAAATAGTCTAAGATCTCGTGAATCAAAATTCGGGGGTTCATCAATCTCATCACTAGAAATAAACAACCTGAGATCATGATTTGAATATTTTTCTGCATAATGACCTGAATGTGTTCTAGGTTTATTCCTAGCCTCATCACTCTTCTTCTTATGAAAGTCTCTAATAATATTTCCAAGTCGACCACAATAAAAACAACTCTTTGACTCAGTCCTGCTAGATTACATACCTTGATTCGGCTTGGGGGATTGTCTTCTCTATGATGAACTGCCTCTTTGTGATGAAATGCCTCCTCTGCCTCTTTCTCCCGATCTCCCTCTCGTGGATTTCTTATTTGACCACAGTGCCAGATCTTTATTCTAAGGCTTCATATTCGAGCGCCTCTCTTCCTCTTACAGAAAAATACCTGTCAGTTCTTCAAAAGTAGGAGGTTTCTCCCTTGCTGCGAGACCTGTTATGAACATCTGATAATCTTCTAGCATACCATTTAAGGTAATAGTGACAAGATCAGTGTTGGAAACTATTTCCCCTATATTTCCTAGCTTGTTTTTCACCTCTTTAATACGACCCAAAAATGAACTAACAGATACACTTCCATCCATCGTAATGCCTAGCAATTTAGTTTTCAGAAACAAAATATGATTTGTGTTGCTATTTTCATACAATGCTTTAAGCGTTTTCCATGTTTCAGCAGAAGTATTGGCTTCTCTAATATGTGGAATTATAGATATCTTTAATAGACATACGTAACAATAACTTTGCCTTGTTTTCACGCTTATCCCAGTCTTGGATCTATGTCGTTGTCTCATCGGTAGCCACATCAGGTTTCGCTTCAGTTCCCTTCGCAATGGTCCAGACACCATAGCCCTCCATCAGGGTCTGTATTTTGAATTTCCAGTTAATGAAATTTGATCCATCTAACTTGTTGGCTTCGTTGAGGTAGGTCTCCACTAGAGGATTCTCCATCTCTGCAGGTGTCTTCTCGTTCAATGAGAAAATAGATCCTTGTATCACCAACCACACTTCAATCTTGAAGGCGGTGAATCAATAAGAATATGCAAAACTTTTGTCAAGTGCTGAGCAGTTTGTCGCTTTGCCTTTGGATCCATCAATCCATCTCTACCTTAACTCTCATTTTTTATTTTTTTTTATACACATACATGCATCCACCTTTAAATCATGCATCCTCCTTTAAATCATGCATCCTCATATGCATAAGAATAACCCCTTCCTCACGCTTCAAAGCTTCACATATAAAAAATAAAGCTCATATAAAGGCATATAAAAAGATCACAGTCATGAAAAGGAACCTTCATGATTTATAAGATATAAAGTGATTTAAAATATTAACACTTCCATCATTTGTATAAGAAATCGTGGCACCCTTTAATCCTTTCATAAAATAAAATAAACATGCTTCTTAAAATAAAGAAAACATGTAACAAGCTCACGGAGATAAATCTGATTCCAGCAATCTCACGTTTTTCCACAAACAACTGGTCGATGCTCCTCAAATCAACAAAGGGGAGCACTAGCGCTACCATAAGATGGCAGGGGGAACGTGAGTCACCACTTTCAGCGCTCCTGGAGAGTGAGAGGGGGAGTGCTAGCACTATAGCGCTCTCATACAAATGGACAGGGAGTGCGAGACCTTCGAAATTAAAATTTTTATAAGTGTGAGAGCGTCGGCGCTCTCTAACACTATATAGGGGGGTGCTGGCAATTTTTCAAAAAAAAATTCGAGATCTCGTACTTTGGATCTCACCTCAAAGCGTCGGATCTCCAACGCTGCTCTGATACCAACTTAGAATATGAGAAAACAACACACACAGGTGAGGATACGCTCACAATATCTTATTCTAGAATGAAGAATGATTACATCATTATATAAGAAACAAATCTACTTAGTCGGTTACAACAAACCACACAAAAATAGAATCTACATTAAGTGAAGTAGAGTTCAACTAAGCAATTGAATCTTGCTCTATTATTTCCAAGTATAAATCGTTCCTTATGGATAGAAAGGGACACAAAATATCACAATTATTGATCTGAAAATAGAAGGCTGACTTGTTATGCTATGCAAGCACCCTCTACTTCAATAAAATAAACCTTAACAGGACCTTGCTTCATGTGTTAAAATGTGCAAGAGGGTTCATGTGTTTAGTTTATGCTTCTTCCTTTTGAATGTGCATGTGTGAGGAATGTTCTTTTACAAGATTAATTATGTGTTATAAACAAATACACAGCAATGTAAAGTGCAGCAAATAACATAGCAAACTCACAAAAATAGCAAGATGATAAAGGAGTTCACCCCTCTCTGGGCTACATCTCCTTGAGCCTCCTTCAATGGACTTGGCTCTTTGGGATTAGTTTGTCAAATTCTCTTTACAAGATGCTTCTCAAATCCAATGGATTTGCAGACTATACCATTGGATTCAGAATACATAAAAACCCCAAAATTGACTGTTAGAACTCTGAAAATGGATCTTGTCTCATCCAGCAATGACCTCTTCTACATGTGACCTCCAAGCTTCCCTGAGCTTCAATGAGGAAAAAACACCTGTAAAAGTCCTCCAATGGATCTGAAACCTATCCCAAAATGTTCAGAGCATAATAAACAGTCAAGAATGACTATTCAGTCTCAGAAAATGGACATGGGCTCATCTGAGCAATGCCTCAAACAATGAGGGCTTTAAGGCTCCCTTGAGCTTCCTCAAGCTTCAATGGTTAAAAACCTACATAAGGAGTCTTCAAATTCCCGTGAAAACATCACCAATGGACTCAGAACGTCCAAAAACCCCCAACTGGGCTTTTACAACACCTCATTTGGTCAAAAACTGAAGAAGTTATGCTTGCTGCCATTTTCCTCCTTTCAAGCTCTGTTACTGGTTCGCCATTCTGCACCTGTGGAAGACTGAACCTAGCTTCAGGTGTTTCTCATGCCAAAACTCAGCACCCACGTGCGTTTCTGAAATTGGTGCAAAATGTCGATTAGTTAACGGGAATCAAGCCCCCGAGGACGGAGGTGTTGGGCGCATGGGGGCCATGTGGCCACGTCCCAGCGCATAAAAGGCTACCTGCTTGCTAGGTTGAATCCAGACTTGACAAGTGGCGGGTGCATTCAAAAATCGTTTTAAAACCCAACGTAAATCCAAAACTTTGGTTTTAAAATAAATCCGCGCAAATACACAATGTGTAATGGTCATATAAAATATGGCATAACCGTGCGGTAAACCAAAAAACACGCGCTACCTCCAATTATACAATGGTTAAACAATACATTGTAACCGTGTGTTAAATTTAATACACTCCTGCGCGCAATGGTTATAAGCCTATGTAATGGTGCGCGCCACTCTGTGGAAGCCATGGTTATATGGCATACAACACATGACCGTGGGCTATTTTAAAAACATATGTTCGCGCCCATTTCATGGTGGCATGGTCGTATGGGAGTGATAATAGGACCGCGGCTCTGTTTTGTGCACCAAACCCACGCAACCAGAGGGGCTGGTCATATAAGTGAAATGATGAAACCTCGGGCCAATACCTTTGGTAACCCCGTGCGTGCGCGCGCCATTTAATAAATAGAGCATGGTCATATTAATATGAATGGGTCCATGGGTCGGGGCTAAGCCCCAGCCCCCCTGTCAAACAATAGAACATGCGCTTTTAAATATACATTTTTCCATATGCTATATAACAATGGACGCATGGTCTAGCGGTCAGCCGAATTATGTTAAACCTCTGACTTTGGGTAGAGGTCCGGGGGTCGAAC
>JASDQU010754719.1:11117-22577 GCA_032191745.1 Picea mariana
ATAATCTTTTCAATCAAATCATATATACTAACTTGAGAGTGACAAAATCATGCTAAAATTTAAAAAGATCATACCTCAAATCATGGAATTAAAACATATCAAGCAATCTTGGAGTTTACGATTGTTGTTGTTGCCTCTACATTTTTAAAAATGACAGATCCTATAGTTTTTAGGTGTTTCTCCTTTGCTTGAGTTATGGATTGGAGTCTACTATTCTCGTTTGTCAACAAATCCACTTGGTCTTTTAAAGATTTAAGCCGGGACTGTAGCAAAGGCACATTTGTATAATACATGTTGATCCAGGATCGACACTCATCAGACTGTGGTTGTAGGGACTGTGCATTGGCTCTGATAGCATTAAGGGTTGGAGAATCGTCCATGCGAAAGGTAGGTTTATCATAGAGTTGAATGCCTAAGAATTCTGGGTTACCCTTTAGACATGGAGGCAGGTTGTTTACATAGTTATAGGGTGTGTCAAGATAGAGCCCGTATGACACGGGGTCTTCTTCAGCCAAAAACCTCTCAATTTCTAAATTTGAGTCTTCACTTACTTCAATTGTGTTGTTTGTGTCTACACAGGGTTTGATTTTATTCTGAACACTTCGTGAAATCAAACGACCAACCCTTTTATTCTTGAAATTAACATCGACACTGTCCTTGTGCTTCTTCCCTGTAGGTTTTATGACAGTTTTAGTGCAACTCTTTGGGTGTGAACCCGGTTGATTGTCATGTTGAGTAACATTAGATTAGGTCGAGGGTTCATTATTAAGGGAAATATCACAGGGCAGGAATGGTGGAGGAGAGGCGGTAGGTTTTACAAGGGTTTCTACGATAACCGGCTTATCAACCTGTCCCAACTCACTGTTTCCAAGGCCATTTCATGAAATAAATGCATCCTAACAATCATTTTGTAATTGCAATTGATGCAAAAGGATAATTTTAATTAAACCATGATGGAATAAACTCGACTCAGACCTCTGCTTCTTAAACCGTTTTCCCATCTTGTACAAACTTCTAAGCAGGAAGTAGGGTATATTCAATGGGAAGCCAATGAAACTCATAAGCAAGAGCAGATGATACATGAAAACTAATCCAAATCTTCCTTCACATGTAATGAATTGTTTCACAATAGCAACTAGATTATTCCACCTAGGTTTTAAGGATGAGACTGGCATACCTCGATCACAATTAGTAATTTTTCATGAGGTGAACGTCAAAGTCTAGGGGACCTCTTCAACTGAACCATTTTTGTCTGGCAGCTGACAAACCCATGGCTTGGCTTAAAAACTCTTATGTTACTTCTAATTGCATGCCACCTATCTTTTCCCTTCAACCATCGAAGGTCAAGGCAAATTCTTGGGCAACTCTCAGATTGAAACCCTTAAATTTTTCAATGAACAAATGCCAATCATTCCTTTCTAAATCGTCCCTGGCGTTATCATACGATAGCAAGGTTTGGATTCCATTCGGATCGATCCTTACCACTAGAGCCATGGAAAATAGAAGGGAATCAACACAGAACTCACAGGTAGGGTTTGATAAAAAGCCACAGAGACATAGCCCCAAGCCTCAACAAAACAATGCTATGACAGTTCAAACAGTAGGTAGAGGCGTTAATCACCATGCGTGGGAATGAAATCGTGAAGCCCGAGACCATACAGAAGAGTAATGGCATGATGTACATCATATGCCACCTTGGCATTGGGTACGTATTAGGATCAGAGCACTTGGAAAACCATAGTACACTCATTCATAGTTTGATTACAAAGGTAAGTGCATCGAATAAAAATTGAATAATTAAAAGTTTTATGAATAAAAAATCCATCAATATTTTTACAAATATTAATGAATGGAGGTCTTTACTTATGCAAACAACGCATGTTTAGAACCAAGGGGTCATAAACAAGGAGAACAATCATGGTCATAAAAAAATTATGACAATTTTATAATAAACCACATGAGTAGTCTTCCTTTAATCACAAATCAAAACAAAATGTCAATTCCAGCTGCGAGTTTTCATGCTTACAGTCATGAAAACAAAAATCAAAAAGAAGATATGTAAAAAGTGACAAGTGAAAAGTGTCGTTTAGTGAAAATGCTCATGACGAGTAATAAAAATTTAGAGAACCTGTGTAGGCAGCTTATAAACAATAGAAATTATATTATTGCTGCCAACGCCCTCCTATCCAAACCTCCATACGTGAAATCGAAACCAAGGAATTTATTCCGTCGGGGCATATAGACTGGTTCAACAACCCTATCCCTACCCTCGATGCTTTTGAAGAAGGCAACATGGCCAAAATTTCCCCCACTTTCAAAATTGACATTTCCATCAAACTCAGAATCATCGAAGAAATCACCATTGGCGTCGCATGCTCCCACAAGGAACTCACCACTGACCAAGAACTCTTTCAAGAATACTGAGATATTTTTTCCTAGTCAAATACAGAGATTCCTGGCCTCGATCCTTCGATCATCAAACATTGCATCGATAGTTGGCCTGATGTCACCCTAGTACGTTAAAATAAATGACCATTTCACCCATCCAAATCCGCAGCTATCAAAACCGAAATTGACAAACTACGTGATGCAAGGTTCATATACCCCATCGCATACACGTCATGGGTCTCCAACCTCATCCCCGTTAACAAAAAACAGGGCACTATTTGCATCTTCACCGACTTTCGCAATATCAGCCACGCTTGTCCCAAAGACAACTTCCCCACTCCTTTCATCGACAAAATTATCGATGACTGTGCAGGCCACGAGGCTCTATCCTTCATAGATGGTTTCTCTAGCTACAATCAAATCCAAATCCACCCAGCAGATCAATATAAAACTACATTTACCACCCCATGGGGTACGTTTTCCTATGGTGTCATGCCTTTTAGACTCAAGAACATAGGTGCTACGTTCCAACGATCCATGACTTCTGTTTTCCACGATCTCGCTTGCATCATCCTCTCTTACTTGGATGACCTCACTGCTCGATCTAAGAAACAAACTTAGCATCTAGATGAACTATGAATTGTCTTTCAATGGTTTTGCCAATACAATATCTACTTGAACCCCCTCAAGTGTGTATTTTGCCTCACCTTCGAACGCCTCATTGGCTTCATTGTCTCCAAACGCAACATCAGAGTCAACCCCCTCAAGGTCCAAGCTATCACAGAAATTCCACCACCTAGGAATTTGCACCAACTTCAGGAATTTATGCTCTCCAATGCCCCTTTGATTAGTCCTCCTGACTATGATCACGATTACATCCTCTACTTATCGGCCTCAACTGTCTCAGTAGCAGTAGTTCTCGTTCAACTAGGGGATGATGGTCATGAGCATGTTATTTACTACATCAGTAAAAATCTTTCAGGACCACCCCTGATCTGAGTGTGATCGAAATTAAGTGTTGAAGTAGAATTGATTAATTGCCATCGGTGAATTGATTGTTAACTGTGTTTCTTAATGTGGAAGACTAGAGTAAAACTAATTCATTTATGATTTAAACCAAAATCATATTGATCATGAAATCATAGCAGAGAATAGAGAAAAGAGAGAACAAACTTTGATTACGAAATTCGTCCTTGGTGGACTACGTCTCCAGGTTCGCTTTCAAGTTGGTTGTCCGCTTTATTAGGATTGATCCGAGGAAATATTTTCACATAAAATATTCCAGACTAAATGTGCTCGCAGGAACCTCTAGTCACTAACAAGAAAAATCTCTCTCTCCTAGCTTTCCAACTCATGTCTCTGCGCTCAGTTCCACCTTTGGATGACCAAGAAACCCTGAAAACAAAAACTGCCTTTCTCGCTCCAATTCTGAATACCAGAACACTCATGTCCCCTGTGAAGGAAATTGTCATGGCTTTATAGCCTAGTATTCGAATTCCTTGTTGCCAATTTAGGCATATGGTTGAGCAAATCATATTTGATGTGGATCAATATTCTCATGTAGTGACACCTAAGTGACTAGGAATAAGGTGTTAATACAACCTTAGCACAATTTTAATTCAAAAAACCCAAAAATAACTTTATGATAAAACTTTATCCCCAACGGTTTGGTAGCTGATGGTTAGGACTGTAGGTTTATTATGAAGTTTGTATTGTAATGTTTTAACATATGGTTTGAAAGGGTGTTAGACCTTAGGTTAAGTTGTAATTTGGTTTGCGCTAGGTTTAGGTCTTTACACTTGTAAGTAATTTCACTGTAGGGTCGATCACCATGACACTTTTACATCATTACAATACCAAATTTGAACCACCTAACCATGACATCATCTTGAACCATGACGAAAACAACATTCATCTAGAATCATTGGAGGATAAACTGAATGATATGAAGACTGAACCAGACATTGGACAAGGAGTTGATTGGACCTCTCTATCATTCTGCGTTGAAACATGATCCTTCTGGATCAATCCTCTCCACTTGAAAGCTTTTGGACCAATTTTTTTTTATTGAACTAACAACAGGTGAGGGTACAACTCCCTCACTTTTCTAATCTCTATCCACCTTTCCTTTCCTAGATTCATCCCCTTGAGTCCGACTCGAAGATATTTGACATCTCCTCACCTTGAAGTTCGAACCTTTATGTTCAGGATGATGTCTTCCTGCAACTCATGCATATATTCAGGTGCCAAATCATCAATAGTAGGAATCTGTGTATCTTCCTCGGGATCAATGATCATCGAAGGTTCATAAAACTTCAAATTTTCTACATTCACAACTGAATAAATGCGCATATAAGGTAGTAAATCTAATCGAAAAGCATTATTGCCAACCTTTTCCACAATCTTGAAAGGACCATACCTGATGGGTGTCAGTTTCTTACCTTCTTATTTCAACCTATCTTTGTTGATATACAACCATACCTGATCACCAACTTGAAAATGATGATCAACTTGATGCTTTTCGTGGCATAGTTTGTACTTGGTCCGACTCTTCTCTAACTGATCCTGCACTGCTTCATGTATCTGTTGTATCCATTGAATGAAATTAACTGCTTTGT
Organism: Picea mariana; assembly: GCA_032191745.1. Taxonomy (NCBI): domain Eukaryota; kingdom Viridiplantae; phylum Streptophyta; class Pinopsida; order Pinales; family Pinaceae; genus Picea; species Picea mariana. Next base: position 16,124 of record JASDQU010754719.1, read on the forward strand.
TTGAATCGTCGTGTCCATCCACTTTATCTTCTTCACCAAACATGAAATCCATTGCTGACTTAGGTAGATACCCCAAACATGCTTCAAATGGCGATCGATGAGTCGAATAATGTAAGGCTCGATTGTAAACATGTTGCACATAAGGTAAATATTCATCCCAGAACTTAAGATGTTTACTGCAGTACCTTCGAAGAATATGTATCATTGTCCTGTTTACCACTTCTGTCTATCATCGGTTTGTGGATGAAAAGGTTTTCTCTTCTTCAGCTTTGTGTCCATAAGTCCCCACAATGTGGACCAAAATTCTCCTACAAAGTGAGTATCGCGTTCATAAATAATGGAAGTAGGTAACCCAAAATGAACCCGTACCTACTGGAAGAACATTCATTTCATTTGTTCTGCTGTCACTTGATTTTTGAATGGCACAATAATGCACATCTTGTTGAATCGATCAACCACAACATACATGTAGTCATGTCCTCTCCTGGACAGAGGAATTCCTCCGACAAAAACCATGGAAATATTGTCCCATGGTCGCAAAGGAACTGGAAGTGGCATGTACAAACCAATTTTTCGATTTCTTGGCTTGCTAGTCGAACACATCACACATCCTTTAAAGTATTTTTCAATTGTTTCATACATGTGAGGCCAGTAACAATACCTTTGAATTTGCGCCATAGTCTTACTTATGCCAAAATGTCACACAATTCGAGAAGAATGAGCTTCCTGAATAACTTGCTCCCTTTTTGTCTGTGGTATGCACAACTTACCCAGATGATATAACAACGTGTCATGAATATGAAAATTGATTTCTTCTATCTGAGTAACATGAGTTAGTGATTCATAAATATCTTTGAAATCAACAACAGTACTATACTGTTATACATAACTTTCATGTTTCAATGAACTATTCTGTAGTACTAATGAAGCATTCAAAGACAATCTAGAAAACATATCAACTACTTTATTTGTTACACCTTTCTTGTACTTGATTACTAAGTGAAATTGCTGAAGAAATCCCATCCATATGTAGTGGAGAGATTGTTGCAACTTAGTCTGTGACTGAAGTTATTGAAGTGGCTAATGATCAGTGTGAATCAATGTTTCCTTACCCATTATATAGTGTTTCCATTTCTTTACACTTTCTACCAAAGAAAACAGTTCTTTATCATATGTTGGATAATTGATTACTGCCTTAGAGAAAGTTTCAGAATGAAAACAAATTGGTTTTCCATTTTGAAGTAAGACCGCACCCATTGCATAACCACTTGCATTTGTTTCTATTTTGAATGGTTGTTGTAAATTAGGTAAAGCTAGGATTGTTGTTGTGACAAGTTTCTTCTTAAGTGAATCAAAAGATTTTTGTTGTTTCCCTCCCCACTGAAAGGAAACTTTAGACCATATTAAAGCATGTAATGGTGATGCAAGCAAAGAAAATTGAGCAATAAATTTTCTCCAATATTAAACTACACCTAGAAAACTCCTAACTTCAGTTACATTTTGTGGTCTTGGCCACTTAACAATCGCATCTATATTAGCTGGATCTATCTGCAAATGACCACCTCCAACTATGTAACCAATATAAACCAATGAAGTTTTCCAAAACTCACACTTTGACAACTTAAGATACAGTTTCTCTCTCTGCAACACTTCAAGGACCTGTTTAACATGCCTAACATGTTCTTCCTTACTAGAATTGAAAATCATCATATCATCTAAGTATATTATGACAAAATTATCAATGTATGGATGAAATACATCATTCATAACATGCATGAAAGTTGTTGGTGCATTACACAAACCAAAAGGAATTACTAACCACTCAAATAATCCTTCCCTAGTTTTGGATGCAGTTTTCCAGATGTCATTTTGTGTTATCTGAATTTGATGATACCCACTACGCAAATCCAACTTAGTGAAATAGACAACATTTTTCAATTGGTCAAGTAAATCATCTATCCTAGGCAGAAGATACATGTTCTTGATTGTGATTTTATTTAAGGCTCTAAAGTTGACACACATTCTCCATGTCCCGTATTTCTTAGGAACTAAAATTATGGGTGAACCACATGGAGATGAACAGGGTCGAATTGAACCTTTTTCAGCCAACTATTGGATTTGTTTCTTTATTTATTCATTCTCTATTACTAACATGCGATACATTCCCACATTAGGAAGAGAGGCATCAGAGATCATTTATATCTCATGTTGAATTTACCATTTAGGAGGAAGATGTTTTGGTTCTTTAAATAGACCTTGAAAAGACTCTACAACCTTAGCCAAACTATCTTTAAATTGAGATTCACAACTTGAAAAAGCATCATGAATATTCTTACATTGTTATTTTACAACCATGAGTACACATCTTTTACTTGAACTTAATAGTCACTTCATCTGATTAGTGCTGACTAAATCCAAGTGAGTTTTGATTTTATGTGCCCGAACAATGTATTCAATCCCATTTTTATTTAGATGATATTTGTGCTCTTTCCTATAAACACTGCATCTCGATCATAAAGATAAGGGCTTCCCATCATGACACCACATGTGTCTAATGGTATCACATCTAAATCCACTTCATCAATGTAATTAGCTGTGATGGAAAATTGTAAATGACACTGCTTTGTGACATTAATCTGAGTGTTTTCATTTAGACAACCTAATGGGTATGGTCATGGGTGATCATGTGTTTCCAAACCCAATTTCTTAACTAAAGATTCAGATATTATCAAACAATGTATCTATTTTCGTGTGCTTAGAAGTTATCCTTATATGAAATAGTTGAACTCTTTTTTCCTCATTCAGATGATTCAAGTTTGAAGAAGAAGCAGAAGTATTTTAACTTTAAATAGCATCAGAATGTTTACCGGTCGTAACCATTGTGGTTATTTTCCTTTCATCACCTGAATCAGATCCCAAGTCTTGTTGGATTTCTGTGTTTGCCTTCTTTTCATCTCTCTTCTTCTGGAACTTTTTCGGCCTGAGTTCCGGGTGAAGTTTCCAACATCTAGCTTCATCATGCCCGATCCTCTGGCAGTGAGTACAAGTGGGTCTTTCACCTTCCTTCTGAGTTGTCACTGTCTTCTTTCCCTTCAAACTGACCTTCCTCTTGTTGTCTTTGGATTTTGTGTTTTCCAACTGTTTGAATGGATTTGGTGAAAGCTTGAATGGCCTTACCTGAGTAAAATCCTAAACATTCTGTCCCTTACCTTGTTGCAAATGTTGCCAATAAATAATAGCTTGCTGCATGTATCCCAACGAATAGAATTGTTTCCTGAGAGATTTCAAAAACTTAGACCATGAGAAGATGACTTTACCTTTACGCTTTAAATCTATCTGTGTTTTGCTCTCCCACCAGATTAAAGCAGTTCCCCCCATCCTAAGAGTAGCTAACTGGATTTTTGTCTTTTCATCAGAAATGTTTGGAATCCTATAATGCACTTCTAACTACTTAATCCAGTTATCTAGTTTCTCTGGGTAAGTTTTGCAACCATAAATAGGTAGTTCAAATTTTACATCAAGTTTCAAAAGAGATTTTTGAGGTTTCTTTTCCGTTTCAGAATATGAACTAGAAGATGATGATGAAGATGATGGAGGAGAAGGAGATTTATCTATTTTTCCTTTCCCTGTGTCCTTATTTGATGCCTTTGAATAAGAATTTGCATCTCTTGACTTCTCATCTTCGTAGAGTTCTCCCAACATCTGCTGCATGCCCACAAACATTTTCTGAATTTGCTTATCGTTCAACCTCTTTCCTTCAGGAGTATTGACTATCTCAGTGTCATTTGCTTCGGTCCCTGCCATTGTCAATTGATGAGTGACCTTCCACTTTCCGATTTTTGTATCAAACTCCTCAAGCATTCCTCTTCCATGTTAACTAATCCATTACCATTAACTAATCTGATGGTTCAACTAACAGATGGTTCAACTAACCGACGGTTAAACTAACTGTCCACATCCGCCTATAAATAATGTATCCACGTCCATTTTTTGAATAAGAAAGATTGATTTGTGTTCTCTATGTTCTGTGTATATTATGGAGTTTATTTGGCCTGTTACAGTGGTATCATAGCCGCTTTTAAAAACTCCATGCTATTTTGCATGTCTGCGTGAGAGGAACAGCGAGTGCACGTGAAGCATTGGCGAAGCAACTCTAGATTTGAGAGGAGCCATTCGAGAGGAGAAGCAACTCCAGATTCGAGAGGAGCCGCGAGTTGAAAGCCTGGTCGAAAAATTTCGCATGCAAAAGTGCAGAAGGGTCCCAAGCTCGAACCCGACGTCTGTCCAATGCACTGATTAAAGATGACTGTGTAGTTGCAACGCAGGGACAGCGAGTACCCAAAGGTCCTCTAGCATCCAGTCATTGGGCTTGAGTACAGGAGTGAGATTTTTTTTTATTCTTGTGCAAGTGAAATTTCATTTACAGAGATTAGTTTACAATGCATTCATTAGTATCAATTGTGGGAGTAGTACTTTCCGGTCAAGAAAATTATCAAGAATGGTTTCGAAAAATTAAAAATACTCTTATTTTTAATGATTTATGGGAGGAAATTTGTGAAGGCAAGGATGACAATGACCCAAAGCAACCTACAGACGCAAAACAACTTGTAATTTGGAAGAGTAAAGATAAAAAGGCACATGCTTTAATTTCTGCCTCAGTCACTGAAGAGGTAAGCATACATATCCTTTCCAGCACCACAACATTTAAATCATTAGGGAAATTAAAATATCTTTATGACTCCCATTCAGACCTAGAAATTATACAATTGTTGATGAAGTTGTTTAATCTGGAACTGAAAGATAATGATCCCATGAAGTTAGCTTTCGAAATTAGAGCTCTTTTTCATGATATTGACTCAACTGGTGTCAAAGTTGATTTACAACTCACAGCATTTATTAAAGCCTTATATCCTACCTATTCACATTACTTAGAATCTCTTCAAGCTAGTGGACATATGAAAGACATGAATTTTGATACTCTTGTAGACAAAATTGCCGAAAGAGAGAAATCTTTTGGGAAGAAGGAATCTTTTTCCACTTCCACAGTTGAGACTTTGTGTCTTGCACAGAAAGAGCAGAAACCTAGAGGAGAGTCTGCTAGATTTGACATTAGTCATAGAGGTCATGGTAGGAGACCATTTAGAGGCAGGGGGGGTCATTATCATCAAGGAGACAGACAACAAGATGATAGACAACAAAAACATTTTTAGAATGATAAACAATCTCTTAAGTGTTATAGGGGTGGTAAATTGGGTCATACCTCTTCTCATTGTCGCACCCCTTGGGATAGGATTAATGAGAAGAAAGAGAAACAACCTCCAAACAAAGGAAAACCACCTGAATCTGCCAACTATATTGTTGCACATTGTAATCTTAGTATAAATGAAGTTTTTAGCACTTCTTTTTCTTCTTGGGAAGACACTTGGATTTTAGATACTGGAGCCACTTGCCACATGACCTTCAGAAGAGATTTTTTTGAGAGATTCAGTAATCACATTGATGGAATAGTTTATTTTGCTGATAAGTCCCAGTTAAAGCCTTCAGGAATTGGATCTATTAGACTTCGCCTACCAGTACTTGCTGATTATATTTTGCATGATGCTCTTTACATTCCTCAATTAAATAGAAATCTGATGTCTCTCATACATATCAGGCAACAAGGAAATTCTATGCATATGTTTGATGGTATAATTGAAATAAGAAAAGCATCTGATCAGGTGATTGTTATTACTGGTGTTGAAGAAGACAAAATTTTAAAACTGAAAGGGACATCCTCTTTTCAATCTAATTCAGTGCTTTTGGTTCAGCATAGTGATACTTTGTCTTCAAGCTTATTGTGGCATGCTCGATTTGGTCATATTAATTATGAAAGTATCAGGATTATGAAACAACAAGGAATTCAAGGGCTTCCTACTATTCCAAGAAATCTTTCTCCATGTAATGCTTATATTTTAGGCAAGCATTGTAAACAACCTTTTTATGGATCTACTTCCCGAGCTTCCAGGAAGTTAGGTCTCATACACTCTGATTTATGTGGGCCCATGCCTATTCAATCTGCAAATGGTAATAAATATCTAATGACTTTTATTGATGATTACACCAGGATGTGTTGGGTTTATCTGTTGAAAGAGAAATCTCAGGCTTTTGCAACTTTTAAGAATTTTCATTTATGGATTACAAATGAAACTCAACTTAATATTGGCACTCTACGATCAGATAATGGTAGTGAATACACCTCTAATGAATTTGCAAAGTACTTACAAAATAATTGGATTAAACATCAGACCACCGTCCCTTATACTCCACAACAGAACGATGTAGCAGAGCGCATGAACAGAACTTTGCTTAATATGGTAAGGTCAATGATGTTTTTTCAGAATGTCAGGTTGATGTTTTGGGGAGAAGCAGTTCTTTGTGCCGTTTATATTCGCAATCGTTTTCTGTCTACTGCCAT
>JASDQU010754719.1:22677-56433 GCA_032191745.1 Picea mariana
AATAATAGTAGAAGCGATTCTGTATTTAACATGTTGTGGTAGTTGTTAGATCAGGAGAATCGCAGGAATACATTAATTTGTATTGAATTTTCTACAATAAGGATATTCAAATACTTGAAGGGAACAATGACTTATGGTCTATGGTATCCCAGAAATCACAATTTTCAGTTAACTACTTATTCATATGTAGATTGGGAAAATTGTGTGGATGAGAGAAAGAGCACCCGTGGAGGTGCCTTCTTCCTGGGTGACTCGTTGGTAGCATGGATTAGTAAGAAGCAAGGACCTATTTCCTTATGAACTACAGAAGCAGAGTACACTGCTGCTACTACTTGCTACACTCAGATTTTATGGATGATACAAACTCTTGCAGATTTGAAGGTAACTTACATTGATCCCATTCCACTTCACTGTGATAACACCAGTGACATCAGTCTCTCTAAGAATCTTGTACTTCATTCAAAATCTAAGCACATACCAATAAAATACCATTTTCTCAGAGAACAAGTTACAAACAGAATTGTTCAGCTGAATTATATTCCTTCCACAGAACAAATAGCTGATATCTTTACTAAACCGTTAGCAGCAACCCCTTTTGGATATCTTCTTCAAAAGTTGGGGGTTATATCTTCTTTCGTCTAATTTGTTCACCTGATCAGGGGGAGTACTTATTGAATATCTATTGTTTTTCTAAGTTGCTCATAGTTGATAGGGGAAATATGTACTGCAACAGCTTAGGGGGAGTGTGTTACTTCTTTGACATTGATGTCAAAGGGGGAGAAAGTGTAATGGTAAGGATGCTATGAGTAGTGTCTTCAAGGTTTCCATCAATGCCAAAGGGGGAGATTGTTGGCATATTTATTATGGGAAGACAAAAGGAAGAGTATTTGTTTGTCATTGATGGCAAGCTCAACCCGATGATGATGAACAAGAAAAAGTGGCAAGACCAGAAGTGCAACGATGATCACATGGCAAGATCAAAAGCATAAAATCCAGGAGTCAAGGAAGCAACACATGACATAAAATCGTGAAATGCGAAACAACGACTTAATCTCCATTTCAGAGTTTTGGATACCGGGAGTTGGAGGAGTCAAGAGTCGAGACTTTTTATCATAGGAGTCCCAAAGTTACGAAATGTGAAACGCTGAAATCCTGAAACAGGCACATCAACAAAGACTCCATTTTAGAGTTTCTGATACTGAGAGTTGGAGGAGTCAAGAGTCGCGAATCTTCATCACAAGAGTCCCAAAGTTTCAAAATGTGAAACGTTGAAATCCCAAAACAGGCACATCAACAAAGACTCCATTTCAGAGTTTCGGATACCAGGAGTTGGAGGAGTCAAGAGTTGAGACTCTTCATCAAAGGAGTCTCGAAAACCCCTCGTCAACCGTCCATCTCAGTGGGTTATGTGAACCGTCCGAACTCTTCGAAGATTTTGTGATCATGAATTTTATAATGATGGAGACACGATGACTCGAAGAGAAAAACGCCAAAATCCCATCAGCCATTCGATTAAGAAAAGAAAAGATCAGATTATGAAGTTTTGTGGACCGTTGATCTTACTCCATTTCGGGGATTGCAACTTGGAGTGTCAAGACTCTTCACCACAAGAATGCCGAAATGTCAGAATACTGAAATGCAAAATGGTGAAATCAACACGAGACCCTGTGCTTGTAATCCAACGGTGTTGGATACTAGGAAATCCGATCGAAGGGCTACTATTGCTCTTCATGATTAATTGTTCAGTTACGATTCAGTTAGCATAACCGAATCATGGTTCTTGGATGGTTGGTGTTTCAGTTGCTGTAGCGTTGTTCTAGGGATTTGAGGGGTAACCGAAGGGGTTATAGAATATAAAAAGAAACATGCAGTGAATGTGTGTGGTTGGTCATTCGGAATGAAAAATGAGTTGAATTGTAAGAAAGGGAAAATTACAGTATGTGCAGTGTGAGACCGACAGTGTCTGTAGGTGACTCATGAGATGCATGCATGGTGCATGCAAAAGTGTCTGCAGGTGACTTCTAAGATGCATGCCATATATATTCCACATGAATTTCAGAAAACATATCTGAAATGGAGTAGAAATCATCTTCAATTAATGGAATACAAATTTCTGCAAAAATTTTTGTAGAAGACTCTTCATAATAAGAGACTTGATCTTCTGATGACTTCTCTTTTGTCTCTATCTGTTCGACCTCCTACATGAAATCTTCACAATATTCTTTATTCCCAAATAGAACCTCCAATCTGGTCCATAATTCATTTTGAGTTAATCCTTGTGATTCTTCATATACTTGATGGAAAAGTTTAGGAGAAACAGACATGTCGATACTTCCTATGGCCATATCTTGTATATTGACAAATTCATTTTTCTCATCGACATAATCAGGCTCTACTTCCATGGCCATGGTTATTTGGTATAAGCCTCTACTTCTAAGAAAAAGAAGAATATTTGGCTTCCATTCCAAATAGTTATGATGCATGAGAAGTATTTTCGAAGAATAATCCATCTTTTTGTTGTCTTCAATCTTTTGTACCTATAAAAAATGATTTGATGTAGCTTTTTCTTAGCAGTCCGTTGGCTCTGATACCATGTAGAATTCCTGCAGAAACCCCGATAGATCTAGAATTCTAGTTAAATTGAAGACAAACAATTTACTGATATTCAAGAGATGAGAGAAAGTTTTTGCTCCATAAATTAGAGAATTATATTAATAAAAAATAAATATACATGAGCAACCATCCTCAAAAAGAAGAGAGGAGGTGAATATATAGAATTTCCAACATAGAAATTCTAGTCAAAAAAAGCTAGAAATAGCTAAAATAGGTGTCATAAGCTAAGGGAGACCACATAGTTCGACCTAGAACACTAAAGATACATGTCACACACTTATTAATTTCCACAAGAGTCAAGTGATGTGCATTATCTCACTTAATCTCACTTAACTGACAAGAGAAGCAGTTCCAACTCACTTAACTGACCCGAAATAGTATTACTAATAATAGTAACGACAAAAATCATTAATTAAGGAATAAATCTCTCACTCAAAGAGGAGGTGTGCATTCCCCAATAATAGATGATTTTTTGCATGGGGGAGTTGGAATAAATCATGAATAAATCAAGAAAATCAAGAACCGGGAGTTGGGTCTTGATCTAAAATTAGCAGTTTTCCCTAAAATCTAGGGATGAGGCGCCCTTCTTCTCTATGTGGCCAAAGTAGGTAAAATAAAGTGTAAATGAATGTATTAACCAAGATCTAGGAATCTAAGATAGGTATAAACTAATGTAAGTTAGGGTTATGCTCCAACAATGTGGCCTCTTCCTCTCCTTTCCTTCTTATTTGATCCTTCTCAATCCAAGTCTTACCTAGAAAAAGTTGGAAAGGGGCGTTGTTCTCAACAAACTTAATGACTTAAAATTCCTCTTCAGTCGATGTTCCATGAAAAATAATAGGTACATTAGTAACTCTTCCACATAGGGTTATCATCTTTCCCTTAAACAAGCCTATCCTTCCCAATGAAGCTATCACAGTAGGATTTCCCAAAATTTTCCAAGTTTCGTCTGTCATAATATTCACTTGTGTTTCTTCATCCAAGACACAGTCTATGTCGAAGTCTAATATTCTTGTACGTATGAGTTGTTTTACTTTTAGGATATTTGTTAAACTGACATCTTTGTGAACATCCATCGTCTCTTTCAACTGTAATAATGTAGTCTGATCTTTCTCTGATTCTTTCTCTTTATGATTCTCTAACATTCCCTTAGTCTCTTGACTTCCTTCATAGTTTTCTTGTCTCATGTTTATTCGTTCAACTTTAGCAATCATCCTTGGAAAATCCTCAACCTCATCACCAACATTCTTACAATAAAGAAAAATAGGACCTGCGCCAGGGAATTCCTTAGCAAGATGTATCGGTCTTCTACAATTATAACATAATGTCAATCCTCTTTTTCTTTTAAATGTTCCCCAACCTCTTTTGTACTGCGCACTAGGATCACAGTGCTGGACCTACAATCTGCAAAAAATTCTTCTAGGTTCCTGCATCCACTTATTAGTCCAAAAACTCTTTCTATGCATAGGAACAACATATATTTCTTCATTTCTATTAACTTTACTCAGATCATCTCTTTCTTTCAACTATGCCCTAGCCTTCAAACTAGGACATAACCTATTAAATGTACTCAAATTCATGCTTTCGAAACAATAATTTTCACTTATCTTACTCTTGTTAAAGCACAAAGCTTTACCTCTTTTTAGATTTTATCTCTTTTCTTCAGATCAGATTTATTTCTTAGCATAGAGCTTCGTAAGTCAAGTAGAGTAATGTGCACTTCAACAATAGATCAATGCACAAAGATTCTCTTTTCTTTACTTCAGTTCCTAGCAATCACAGTTTCATGTCCCGACAAAAAAACCATTTGTTGGCACAGGGGTGAACCTAGGGTTCAACGCTTAACAACACACCAACAAAACCCCGACTACCGGCCCTTTCGGCAACATCTGCGAAGCAGGTGAGATTTCAACCAAGGTAGAAGCAGGGGGGGTTACAGGACGCAGGTGTCTGTAACCAAGATGGGACACAAATATGTGATAATAACACTTCAGAGAGTACTCTATTAGCACTTAGAAGATGACATGCATTAGTTTCCTAATCTTATTGACATCGCAAAACGTACCCAAGAATAGATTGGTGCAGTAAAAGTAAATTATTATATATCCTGGGGACTTAGCACTGAGTTAGATCTAAAATTCATTTATCCTTAACAGCACTAAGAAACAACAGATCTATCTATTATACATAATAATCAAATCACTGAGTAGATTCATAACATAAACAACACAACAAAAAGCAAACCAAAGGCACAAGATATATGTGTTTCACCCCAGTGTGGGGCTACGTCCACGAACAGCTTCGCCTTCTTTATTATTCATCTGAATCTTACATTCATTCACTCCTATGCACCAAGACACAGAGTCAAGCTTTGCATAGGACAGAAGATCTGTGCACTAAGCACTAGATCCTCCTTCCAAAACTAGTTCAAGGCACAGATCCAATTCTCTATCAAGCATAGAGACTTACTCACTTACATTCCTTGGCACAAAGTCATTCAAGCTACTTGCACTTAGCTCCACAAACTATTCAAAAAGATTCTACTTTTACCATACATTCTTAATTATTTATACTTTTATAGTCCCTTACAATAAGGCCTAATCATGGGTAAACCCCATGGTCCCACATCCCATAAACCCATTACAAAAACCCTAGAGAAGCCCTTATTGGGTCCACATATCCCACAAAATAAGTGATATCTGTGATCTCAACTCTGCCTGGGTGTTCCTTCCTCGACCATTGTGTCAAAGTCCAAAAATTGGTCCAAACCTAACCAAGTTTTCCTCAAAACTTGGTCGAGGGCCAACAATGCGTAACAACTGCTATTCTAGGTCCTTCATTGCATTTTTCGGAGGATATTTTCTGCACAATCTAAATTGGATTCTAGTTATGGTTCCCTCTGGCCTACCATTTCACAACTAGTTGAGGACAATCTTTTGTCACATGGTCTAGTTCTCTACAGTATGTGCATTTTGTACACAAATTCAGTCAGACGTGGGATAAGTGTCCTGGTTGATTACAGTTGTAATATATAATCGGTCCTCTTCCTCCCCTACCAAAAGTTCCCCTTTTTCCTAGATTAAAGCCTCTTTGATTATTATATTGCAGACCACCCCCTTCTATCACAACATTCTCCTCTTAAATATTGTACATATCTGTAGTGTGCTCTCTCATCAAATCGAATGCGTGACAGTCCTTCTCTTCATGTCCCACTGACTTGCAAAAAATGAAAATCAAGTTTCTTGGTGTACTTTGATACTTCTGTTGTAATGGATGCTCAGTTGTATGATGGCCCCATTTCTTACATATCTCGCAATACCCCCTCCTGGTAAAGGATTTAGCACTTCAGTCACCAAATACTATGTGAATGTTGGTCATTCATCCTTGTGATGGCCTTCAGTCGTACACTTGGTACACAAAACTTACTCTCATTTCTCCTTCCCTTTTGTAAGTTCTTCCAATTGAATCGTTAAATTAGCCAACTGCATCTAAACTTGTGCCATCCCTCCATTGTCTCCTACATGGGATGATTCCAATTTCATTGCAATTTCTAGTGCCTTAGGCTACGACGCAAAATTTTGTTGAATCAATGGCTTGTGAATGTGTGGTAGAATTTCTGCAATAAACCATGGATGATTTTAGGGGATAAATTTCTCTCATGGGATAATTTTCCATGTTTTTTCCAAAAATGAGATTCTCTATTTTAAAAATGATTCGCCCAAATTCTATAGGATAAAATTATTTTACCATAAAAATTGCCAAAATTTTCTAAAAACTATATAAAATCCTTATAAATTTGAATATTTTTACAAAAATATCGCCAAACATTTATAGTTGGCATATGAATGATTAGTAAGATTTGCCAAGGTTTCTACATTTAAAAACAAATTTCCATCCTTAAAATCATCCCTGCAATAAACCATTCTTGATGTTGTTGATTGGTGATCCGGAAAGTCATCCTATCCATCATATCCTTGAATCTTTGATCAAAATCCCATACCGACTCAATTGGTACATGTTTAATCTCCTTCAGTTTTGTAATCTATTATGACTCAGACTTTGTCTTCTTGAACTCTTTCAACAACGCTTTCCTTATCTCTTCCAAAGTATTGGCTTTTCCTGTAGGTATGGTACTTTGTAGCTTCATGTAACAGACTAATGTATGGTTGAAATATTGTTGCTAACTGCAAAATCTTCACATCCTTATCCTAGACATTCTTTATGGCCCAAATTATCTTGCAAACCAACAAATGTTGTTCTGGGTCTTCTAACCCAACTCCTTGGAACTTAGGAAGTCTAAGGGTGTTTTCTACCCCTGCCATGTTACTTTGTGTATTCTGTTGGGGACCTATAATCATAGGTAACTTGATTCTTCGACTGTTGATTTGGTGTTGCTCCCATGATGAATACATTTGGCTCGGTTGATTCCATTTTCCCCTCCATCTATTTTGCCCGATCCTTCATCATCCTACTGCATCCTTCATCCACCTCTACGCCCTCACTCCCTTGCCCCTTTTTCTCATTAACTACATCTCGCTCACCACTCATCCCTGCATGAATAAACAAGATTAGGATAATAAACAGATAATTAAGTTAATATTAAATGGTTAGTGGCATTTTCTAATGCTCATTAGCCTAATAACGTTATTTCAATAGGATAATTAAAAATAAAATAAAATAAAAATTAAATTAGTCATTAATTAATTAGTGATTAACTTAGTTCGATTAAGTTAGTGTTTAGGTTAGTATATTAGAATTAACATTAATAAAAACTAATAAACAAAACATAATAAAAATATATATAAATTAAAAAGAATTAAAGTTTTTTTTATAAAACATATAAAAATTAAAATAAAACAAAGTATTTAATAAATAAATAATAAAAAAACAAAAAAACATGTAATAAAACACGTAAAAAAAATAAAAACAAAGAATATTAAAAAACAAAAAAACAAAAATCAAAAGTTAACACTATCCTAAGTTCTACCCACCCGTAACTTCACGCACACATTCCCAAATGAATTTAAATCAACGGACATAAAAGATTATGGACCCCCCCTTGCCATCTGAAATTTAACGAGAGGGGGGTCTGATATGAGTTGTTTACTAAAACACCCCCGTACACGTGGCGGATTCACAATCCAGCGGACACCCCCCCCCCCCTAAAACCACTTACCACCTCAGGGGGGGTTCAAAATACCACCTTTCCCCGAAAACCGATTTTTCCCAATTTTTTAAAAACCATCAATTTTTTGTCTGTTCAGCATGTCATCTTACGAAGCCGATTCCGGGCAAAAAAAAACTAATTATTAAAACTAGAGAGAGGTTTTTCTCCATAACGAGTTGAAGAACAAAAACCTCTCTCCGATTTTTCATAGGTGCCATGAGCAGGGAGCATCGAAGCAATCTTCGAGCCCCATTTTTCCAGTTTTTTATTTTTTTGTTACAGTCTTGATTTGGCGGGAACTGTTTCAGCGAGCTAGAGGTGAATTTGGAAAAACCAAAGGGGGGTTTTGTCCAGAAGATTCTCATATACAATAACATCCTTCATTTTTTTCCCAGGTGTCATCATTGAAGAGAAACAAATGTCTGTGTGAACCCCTTTTTTGCAAAAATTCAGCCCGTTTTTTATGGAGGACAGTTCAGGATTTTGAGCGATTTTACTTTTATTTTTGGCCGAGGTGGTTAAAATTGACCTCCTGGGCATGGGGAGAATATTTTTTATACATTGTAATGAATCAAATGTGAAAAGGAGGAGTCAGGGGACCATGATTTAGTTTTTGTAAAGAAGCTCATTGAGTTTTCTGTACTTTCATCAATTCCATAATACAATGCTATGCTGTAGGATTCTTGTGACTATTTCGACTGGTGATGTGCATCCCTCTTTGTAAATTTTCTTTCTTTTTTATCATAATTAATGTCTACTTCTGAATTATTCTGAGAAGATTAAGAACATAATTGGTTTTAATGTACCCTTTGTCTCTGGCTTGGTATAGTTTTTTATGTTTTCCACTGAAGATTAAACTCAGAATTCTCAGTTGCTTTTTGTTTAATTAGATTTCTTAACCTGATCCATCTCTCCCATTTCATTTAAGTTAAAGGATCCAATGATTTTTCTACCTTTCCCTACAAACATTAGCCTGTTGACATGGATTTTTTATCATTTTTTACAGTGACTCCATAGCCCATGGTTTATCTTCTCTGCCCCTACCCAATTCTTAAAAACAAATCCTATTCTGCATAACTAGCCTAATATCCTATTTCAAACAAATCTAAATTTTACAGAGAGATCCCTCTCTGAGTCTTGGAGGGATATATCCAAGACTCAAAGTGGTTTTGATTTTTCCACTGTGATTGCCTCCACAACCTTGGGCAAATTACAGAGTGATAACAAAATGGCGACCATACTGGGAAACTTTTCCCAGTAGTACACTTCAAACTTCCAGATATGATCACTGATGGTGAATAATTTCCAGACACAAGAAGGCTAAGATCATTCACCTGGTGAATCCAATATCCAGATCAATTCCAATTAGAAGACTCCACTGGAGGAAGAACCTGAAGCATGACCAAGCAGCCTAGAAAGACCAGGTACTCAAGCTCAAATTCCATTCAAGACATCTTTGGTTTTATCTGCAATTATGTTCTATCTTATTCTAAACTTGATCAAAAGTACATTGTTGAAGATTACATTGACCACCTGTTGATTGATGAGCCTCAAGAGATCATATCCCCAATTGTAGATTATGTACATACTCATACACCTGTGCACATCCCAGACATACTTGTAGAAAGACTAGTAAGACACAAATATCATGCTTCATCTCCTACTATTGTTGAAATTCCAATTAACCATCAACCTCTTGCTTTACCTCCTATATCTGTAAAAATCCTGTATAGATACAAGCCCCTAGATTTGTGTCATATCCTCCATGACGCCCTTGCAAATCACACCAATAATCTGCCCATGTTTGATGGAGAGAATGCCAGTATTACTACTAAAAAACACATCCAGAGGTTTGAAGATTTCCTTGACCTTTATGAGGTTGAAGATGACGATGTCTATATCAGGATGTTTTCCTTGTCTTTGCAAGGTAAAGTTAAAAATTGGTTTAAAAACCTTCCAGCTGGAAGCATCATAAATTCTCATCAGTTCATGCAAGTTTTCTTAGATAGGTGGGTGATCATGAGAAATGTCTTTCTCATCCTAGAAGAGTATGACCATTTGAAAAGACAACCAGGGGAAATAGTAAAATAGTTTCCAGCAAGGTTCAATAAGGTATATCATGCAATGCCTGTTGATATAAGGCCACCCCTAGGATCATCTCACTTGCATTTCCTAGATGCCTTTGATCCTGAGATGGAATTCCAATTAAGAGAACGGAACACTACAACCCTTGAAGAAATGAAAAAGATTGCAGTTGACGTAGAAGCTAATTTGCTGCACAAAAGGTCCAAGCTAAGAGCAGAGGAAAAGGCCAGAACTGAAAAGAAGTGGATGACACCTTTAGAAGTGAAGCTAGATGTCCTGGCCAACACTGTAAAAGAGATGATGCAGAAATTTAGTAACAGAGAGGAAATTGTTGTTCAAGGACCTGATATCTCATTAATGCCAAGAAGGGAAAAGACCAATGTCCCCAAACACCTTGCAGCCTAGCCTCAGCATTTTGATTCACCCAATGATTATTTCATGTATTCAATTCACAATACAGTTGAAGATGGAGTTCAAAATCAGAAGATAGAGGAGGATTCTCCTAATATGATATGCATGTTCAACAACATTTCATACATGAATGATTCACCCAAGCTTGATTGGTACAATGATGATTATACCACATTGTATTTTTCAAAGAAATCAACCACATATGATTGGGAGGAATAAGATCATTTGCAATCCCAACAGGACAATCAATTTGCACATGGAAATTATGACAGCAATGATCAAAGTGCAGAAAATCTCAGAGTAAGTGGAAACACTCTACCCTTATGTTTCTCTTCTTTTCAATTTTTGAGAGGAAATTGTAAGCAAGTTGTCAATAGTAGAGAGGGAGAATGTTCTGATCAACTAGGTGAACATTCCATTGTTGATATGGAGGCTGTTCTAAACCCAAAATTGCAGCCCTTGACCTACGTTGATTTTCAAATTCTAGATGAAATCTTAAAGCCTGAGACAAATTATGAGTTAACCCAAAATAAATCTGTACCATTATTCTTTAATTCATTTCAGTTTTTGAAAAATAATCTTGAGTATATCCTAAAGGATAAACACATAGAAAATCAAGAAGTCTGGATGGAACCAATGCAACGGTCATTTCAATTTCTACAAGATCCAATATCTGATGTGTTGGATGACTTGTGTTGTCAAAGTCATTTTCCATCATCCAACCATGGGATAAAAAGTTGTTATGATATTGACATAATCAGGTAGGCAGCTTCATTGTCTTTTTCACCAGAAGTCACATTACAAAGCCCATCAGAACATTTGCAGCCATATCGGAATTTTTTTTGAGGATCTAGACAACATAAATATAGTACCAGATCATGAGGTTGAATTGGTTGAATTTGAACATCAAGAGATAGTTCATGTTTATCACGATCCTATAGCTGTCTATATGAAGTCTCTGGAATTTTCCACAGACCCAAGGCTTTGTGTTGTAAAGATCAGACTGGAGATCAGCTTGTGTTGCCCGTGCACGTTCTATTTCTGATATTGTTTGAAAACCCTGAAAGAGAAGAGTTATTAGAGCAGTTGCTTGACTGGATGCACTAGCATTATTGTATCATTTCGAACAATGAAATTGTCATTAGTGTAGGGTAGGTAGCAATTTTGAATAAGCTCAATCATTTGAGCATCTTTTCAGTATTGTATAGTTTCCAGGAGAGTTTGCAGTTGATGATATCTAATTCAGTGTTTAGTAAAATCTGAGTGAGTTCGAGAATTGTAGATGCAATGACTCCATGGCCCAATGAATAAATCATCGGTCTGCATGTTTAGAGTTCAATGGTTCTTGACACCTCCTGAAAGAGCTTCCATCCCCAAGTGGAGCCTATGTTGGGGACATATAATCATAGGTAACTTGATTCTTCAACTGTTGATTTGGCATTGCTCCCGTGATGAAGACATCTGGCTTGGTTTATTCCATTTTCCCCTCCATCCATTTCTCTCAATCCTTCATCATCCTACTACATCCTTCATCCACCTCTGTGCCCTCACTCCCTTTCCCCTTTGTCCCATTGACTACATCTTGCTCGCCACTAATCCCTACATGAATAAACAAGCTTAGGATAATAAACAAATAATTAAGTTAATATTAAATGGTTAGTGGCATTTTCTAATGCTCATTAGCCTAATAAAGTTATTTCAAGAGGATAATTAAAAATAAAATAAAATAATAATTAGATTAGTCATTAATTAATTAGTGATTAACTTAGTTCAATTAAGTTAGTGTTTAGGTTAATATATTAGAATTAATATTAATAAAAACTAATAAACAAAACATAATAAAAATATATATAAATTAAAAAGAATTAAAACAAACATTATAAAACATATAATAAACAATATAAAAGTATTAATTAAATAAAACATATAAAAATTAAAATAAAACAAAGTATTTAATAAATAAATAAATAAAAACAAAAAAAATATATAATAATAATAAAAAAAAACATGTAATAAAACACGTAAACAAAATCAAAACAAATAATATTAAAAAACAAAAAAACAAAAATCAAAATTTAACACTATCCTAAGTTCTACACACCTGCAACTTCACGCATACATTCCCAAATGAATTTAAATCAACAGACATAAAAAATTCCGTACCCCCCCTTGCCATCCGAAATCTAACGAGAGGGGGGCTCCGATATGAGTTGTTTACTAAAACCACCCCTGAACACATGGCGGCTCCACAAGCCAGCGGAACCCCCCCCTAAAACCACTTACCACCTCAGGGGGGTCCGGAGTACCATCTTTCCCCAAAACCGCTTTTTCCCAATTTTTTAAAAACCGTCTATTTTTTGCCTGTCCAACATGTCATCTTCCGAAGCCGATTTCGGGCAAACGAAAACGAATTTTTATAAACCGAGAGATTTTTTTCTCTGTAACGGGTTGAAGAACAAAAACCTCTCTCAGTTGTTTCACAGTTTCCATGAGCAGGGAGAATCGAAGTCATCTTCGAGCCCCATTTTTCCATTTTTTCATTTTTTTGTTATAGTCCTAATTTGGCAGGAACTGTTTCGATGAGATGGAGGCGAATTTGGTGAAACCAAAGGAGGTTTTTGTCCAAAACATTCTCATATACAATAAAATACTTCATTGTTTTCCCATGTGTCAGCATTGAAGAGAAATAGATGTCTGTGTGGACCCCTTTTTTGCAGACATTCAGCCCGTTTTTTTATGGAGGACAATTCAAGATTTTCAGTGATTTTACTTCTATTTTTGGCCGAAGTGGTTAAAATCGACCTCTTGAGCATGGGGAGAATCGTTTTTATATATTGCAATCATTCAAATGTGAAAAGGAGGAGTCAGGGGACCATGATTTAGTTTTTGTAAAGAAGCTCATTGAGTTTTATGTACTTTCATCAATTCAATAATACAATGCTATGCTGCAGGATTCTTGTGACTATTTCGATTGGTGATGTGCATCCCTCTTTGTAATTTTTCTTTCTCTGTTATCATAACTGATGTCTGCTTCTGAATTATTCTGAGAATATTAAGAACATAATTGGTTTTAATGTACCCTCTGTCTCTGGCTTTGTATATTTTTTTATGTTTTCCACTGAAGATTAAACTCAGAATTCTCAGTTGCTCTGTGTTTAATTGGATTTCTTAACCTATTCCATCTCTCCCATTTCATTTAAGTTAAAGGATCCAGTGATTTTTCTACCTTGCCTTGCAAACATTGGCCTGTTGACATGGATTTTTTATCATTTGTTACAGTGACTCCATATCCCATGGTTTCTCTTCTCTGCCCCTACCCAATTCTTAAAAACAAATCATATTCTGCATAACTAACCTAATATCCTATTTCAAACAAATCTAAATTTGACAGAGAGATCCCTCTCTGAGTCTTGGAGGGATATATCCAAGACTCGAATTGGTTTTGATGTTGCCTCTGTGATTGCCTCCATAGCCTTGGGAAAATTACAGAGTGATAACATATTCCCTTGGTGATGTCAATTGACTATGAATATGCACACTGCTTCCATTGCTCTAATTGCTACTACTTTGTCCTCTCGTACTAACTATAAGTGTTTTTGATAAGTCTTCAAATGTTATCTCTGATTGTGGTGACACACATGGGGTCGTTAATGAATGATTCTTATATTATTGGACTAGACTGGGACTCCTCTTCCTCTTCTCTTATGTGTAGTACCTCCATGATTAAGAATATTGTGTAAGGTTATCTCCTCTCTAGCTCATTATGTGACTCTCCTTTCTTAGCCCCAATATTTCTCCTCTTGTACCTCCTTCCTCCATGCAATAATCCAAAATTGTCTTCTTCCTCTGGTATGCCCTCTTCATTCCTCTACATCCTCAGTCTCTCCCTTCCTTCTTCATCTCTTCCTTCATTCTCTCCTATTCTCAGACTATCCTCTTGTCACCCCCCAGTTCCCCTATGTGCGCGAAGCCCCTTAGCATTTGGATTTCATCGTCATCACACACTTATCACACAACAACATCTTTATCCACATACCTAATTATTTCATGAACCTTCAGTGTGGACCTTTGAATAAGTCCCTTTTTGCAACATTGTATGAATAGGTACAATCTACTGCAAATTATGTAATATGACCTCCTAATATAATATCCAACCATAAATCAATTGTGCAAGTAGTTGGATTAATTACATAATTTAGCAGTGTTACCAAATTAGGAGCCCAATTCCTCGGTGTTGCAGTTCGATACCTTCCAATATTCTCCACTAATATTTCTAACCACTCTGTCAAGATAATTGGAAATTCACCAAAGAAAATTTCATGCAATTCTATGTACACATACCTTTGCATTCATTGTTCGTTACTCATCTAAGGGTTTTTGTTCTCTTTTCCAAAAAATTCCCATTCCTTCCTTTCCAACCATCATGGGATTTATTTCTTAGTTGGCCTCCAAAACATTCCCTCAATTGCAAATTATAGGTCTCGACAACGAAACCATTTGTTGGTGATGCGCACGGTTGTAAGACCCTAGGTTTGAGTTATCTTTGACCAAAAAAACCCTTTAGACACCGACCCTTTTGGTGTGACCTGTATGCATATGAAGTCTCACCCAAGGTATCTATTGGGACTGCAGGAACCAGGTTTTCTATAGTAGCGAGGGAATGAGAGTTGATTATTCTATTCATTCTTACTTATTGTTTTTTTGCACGTTGTTTTGTCTTTGTTATTCATTAGCTACTTAGTGAGTTTAAATTCATATTACCATTATATTCCAAATTAGAACATAAAATAATTACTGTAACAGTCGTAAGAATTGTGAAATGATTAACCATAACACTCTAATCTAATATGCATCCAAATAGAATGCATGAACAATCACACAAAAGACATTCAACACATGAGTTAATGTGGTTCACCCTGCTCTAGGCTATGTTCACAATGACTGGCTTATTTATTGTGCATTTGGTAATTTCTTTAGGCTTCCTCACTATGCTTAGAAAGATACATCATGGTTATATTTCCTTTATCCTAGCCTAGCCACTCTATAGTGCAAGCCCCCCCCCTCTCTCTCTCTGCATAATCTCCTTAGCATTCATACATCAACTCTTTCCTTCTCATCCTACCCTATCACTCTTTTTCTTCAACATAATAGAACATAACTCAATAAGAGGAACCCATATTCTCCCAACCCATTTCATATTTATACATAAATTCTAGGGCTTAAAACCCTACTTTGTTCATCCCAAAACCCTATTACAATACATGATAACTCAAGTTAACTTGTTGCTCGGGCTACTTTCACCCGTGTTTCCATATGCATGTTGCTTTTTCACTCTGAATTGTGTTCTTCCTTATTTTTTGTTTTCTTCTATCTTTAGTGTGTAGTGCTTCCATCCTTCCTTTTCCCCCACTTTATTCTCCTTCTTTATTCTCTGCTTTATTCATTTGTTTTATTCCTCAGTTTTATTCTTCTTTCTATGCACTATACTCCTTATTGTTCCTCAACTGCACACTTCTTCTATACTTGGTATTTTTATGTATATTATTTCAAAAATGCATGTCCAACACTACCCATGTTTCCAACACATCTATACTCAGTACTTAAGGATTGTGATTTCTCACATTTTCTTGCAGATTTAAATAATAGCTTTCCCAACAAAGATTTATAGTTGTAGATCTATAGAACTATATCACAATCATAGGCATGATGCCCAAAAAATTTGATCTTAATGATTCAAAACATTTGACATTACAATGTTTATGTTGATTTATCTACAACAACCACTCTCATAACTAGACTCAATGAGATTCTACTAGCCACCATTTGTGTATCCAACAATTGTGAAATATTTTCCATAATTGATTCACCCATGATGTAAATGCTAGATCTATATGGTTATCATCATACATAGTAGATCCAAGAGGCCCAAATATTCTATTGCTATGGGTTGTAGAGGTTAATTTCTTGATTTTCATTTTTTTCAATGCATCAACTATAGATCAATATCTATTCTAGATATTTCACAATCAACTTGATCAATCCTTCAACAATAAAATATATTCTTTTATTTGAGAAATTGTTGAGGTGGAACTAAGTCAGTTTTCTCCAAGTATTGAGACCTCAATAAAAGTGGAAATTATCTTCCTCTTCCACACAATGACAATATTGATAACACACATGCACCCTATCTCACATTTTCCGGATCTACAAAGCCAATATAGTCTAGATATGAAAAAATATCATGTAAGAATGTCAAACAAAAGAATGGAAACTATGTTTTATAATCAGGTTTGATAAGATATGAGACCAATGCAAACATAGCACTACAAAATACATATCTTATTTTTTGAATTCACTGAGGGTTTATTATCGTGTGAAATCTATTGGATATATAGATCAATTCAATCAATTGTAGAAACAAATCGTTGAAAATATTTGTATCACTTCTTGAACCTATTAAATTGAATCATCTCTAGGTAAAATACATCAATGCAAACATGTATGAATATATGTCATTTGTTGGAAGAATGATGGCCATGATGTGCTCTTTTTCTCTCATAAAGGTTGATAGACAAATCACTCCTCATCATAATGCTTCAATTCCAAAGACACAATTAAAAAACATAATAACTTTTGATACCAAAACTATGATACCAAATGTTCAGATCTAGATTCAACAACATATATAATAAGATATTCAGTTCAACCATATCCATATCCGTCTCTAATAATCTTCCCTTAAATCTCTCAAGTAAATATATGAGATATTAATCCCTAACTTGTCGCCTTGTCCTCATCTTTGATTCATATGTAGAATTTCACTTCATTAATATATTTATCAAATATCACACGTAGAATTTAATCCGTCAGATATGAGATAAGAAAACCTATTTATCACAAGATTGCAAGAATATTTATGAAAGTATATAACGATATATTTAATAATAAATGATTGATAAGAGATGATGTTACAATGATCCTCATGAGAATATTCTTATATGCATTGATTGGTCACAACATGAATGGATGTGTCCTTTGATATTTAAAATTATTAAAATTATTTATTATTATTATATTTATGTTTATGTTTATTACATTGCCATCCCTTTAAGGAATGATTTCATTTGTTGGGTTCAACTTTCCTCCATTTTTGTCCACTATTTTTGACTAGTGTAGTGACTTGTCTTCACATAGATTGCTTAGAATCCATCTCTTATCACATATGTGACAATTATATCCCTTACTGTACTAATTATAGCCATATTGTTTGGGAATATTTGATTAACTTGTCCATCCCACTACTTGTATCTTCTGTTATGTTTTCAACATTATACCCTAATTAATTTGGTCCCTCTATTAACTCTTTTTTAACTTCTTATCCAATCCATAATTTACATGCCACTACTATATCCATCATCATAATGGTAGACATGTTATTTCAATTTATTATAATATTCCATTTTGGTGGTGGCCATTTTACAATACCCGTGTTGACTTTATATTATATATATATATATAAAGTTTCTATTTCTAAGAAAAAATATTTATATTTGATATTTCTAAGGAGAAATAAGAAAAGAACATTGTCCAAACTTCATGGATTATATATATATATATATAATCAAGTCTTATAGATATTACATTCTTCCAACAATAGATCATGGTCTTTTTAAATTCTTGTGATATATTTCACCATCATTACATTATAATACCAAAAGGACTCTGAGCATGATACCCCATCTCAACCTTTTCTAACATAAAATGATCCACATAAAGTCAAAAAATAGAAATGAGAGATTCAAACATGTGATCTATTCCTATGAATTCTTGAGCCACCATAGAGCCTCCTTGCAAAGAGGAAACCTTTGATAAAGAGTCTTCTTTTCAATTTAATTTCCTATATGTTCAGTTCTCATATATGAGATGATATTCATTCGATGCAATTATTACAATGATGAGTGTTCCATATATATATAACATATTGTGACCATCCATAAAAGGATGTGTCCCTTGGATAAATATATTATTACATTAATAATATATATATATATATATATATATATTATTAAATTAATAATATATTTATACTTTATGTAAATATATTATTACATTAATAATATTGTTTAATAATTAATAATCATATTATTAACTATTAATCTAGTAGAATGTCTTTCTGATGCTTCCCAAACATCAACACTCCCTGTAAGTGAGGGAAACATTCTACATTATGCCAAGATTACCTCTGAACATTACCTGTGGGTAGCTCTCAAATAGCTTCAACATGTCACCATGACATCCACTACCTCACAATGCATTTATACCTCATCATGTGCACCCTTGTGAATTCACAACCAATGCATCCAAGGCATGTGGGTAGTTCTCAAATAACTGCATGTCCCCAAGACATCCACTACCTTGCAATGCATATGTACCTCGTTATGTGCACCCTTGTGACTTCACAGCCTAATATGGATTATTTTTGGCATGAAATGAGAGTGGAGATATAACACAGAAATATACAGAGTTATTGCAAGAGATCCAATAATATAAAAAATATATATCATATATATAACAAGAGGCACAAACATACAACAATACACAATTTCTATTAATGAGCGAAATGTACAAAACTGTAGAAATACAGAGTGAAAGACTCACAAGAATGGTGGCAGTTTATCTCTGAGAAGAGATGTGACGAATAATCACATTTGCAAGAAGATGATTATTAAAATGAGACTCCAAAGGCCTTTTTAATATAAATAAAATCCAAAACTCTAACCGTAGAAGATGAAAAGCCAACAATTTTGTGGACCCCGTTTTGGGTAGTTTGGTGTATCAACTTTCCGGGGGCATAACTTTGGCATATGATCTCCATTTGGGGTGCAGGATAGCTCGTTGGAAAGGTATCGACAAGGAGATTCATTTTAGGGGCTCAATAAGAGACATTTTATTTCATTGAGGTGTCCGATCACGAGAAATCATCGTTTAGGCCCTCAAAATGGCCCCGGAAGTTTAGGAACCAAAAAACTGCTAAAAATAGTAAGTTGCCAAAAAACTATTTTGAGCCAGTTGGAATAGATGGGTGGCCACCAATATCCATCTGGATCAACCCTCCCTCCTTAGGAATCAATGGTCTCCATTGTGTTAAGTTCCTGGGGGAGAGGGGAAGGAACTTGTTGAATTTGAACCTTGGTGAGTTGTTTGCCTTGCTAAAGAAGTTGTGCTACTTGGTTTGTGGGAGGTTTTTGAGAACCTAATGAGATGAATGTGTGTAGAAGGAATATTTTTTCTTTGCTTCAATATTTTAGACCTGCTTATGTTGGATATAAGGCGCTTAGACTGAGGATACAGTGGTTGAAGTGTCCTTATGTTCACCTTTTGAACAGATTGTGAAGAAGCTAAATTTTGTAGTATGAGATACTACCTTGCAACAATGTTTAGGTGGGACAATAGTTTTAACTACCTATGGTATCCTGTAGATATGAACCCCCAGAATAACAATGAAACTACAGGGTTTAGAATCATAAACAACATGGCGCTTCCACATATACTATTTCCCCAAAAGAACATCACAGACATCCAGCAGGGAAACATCACGTAATACCTCATCCTTGAAGGGTTGGGTGTCATATGACAATTGACACTGCCAGCTGACATGGATATCTCATCCCTGACAAAGACACCTGATATTGTATGGATTCGGGTGTGGTGTTGTTGACAATCCCAACTGTTTGATGACCTCTACTAAGATGAGGTTCTTTTGGCTTCCATTATCAACAATGAAATGCAATGGGGTCCCCTTCAACCACATATGTGAATGGACAAGGCAATCCCCCTCTTCAGGATCTGTTGGTTTTTTTGGTTGAAGTGTTGTGGTTGTGACAATAGTAGTGGGGTCTACGTTGATGATTTTTCCTCTCCCATTATTTTCTGAATCAAATTCTGAATTGAAGTTCGACTCCTTTTCTTTGATATCGACCACCAATTATTGTTTTGAGCGACATTCATCAGTGTTGTGCCAAGGTATTTTGTGGAAATCACACCAGTTTCTAGTGTCCTTCTTCGTCTTCCCATGACCCTTCTTTTCATGTGGCTTGGAATATTTTTTGGGAGGTTGTTTGTTAGGGTCGTCTTTATCATACTTTGGTTGTTGCGGATTTGCAAATCCAAACTCTCATTTGTTCCGGTGCCTAAGTTTCTGCTTGATTTTGATAGCATATCGATGGGTAACTCCCAGTGATGAGATGTCCAGGAAATCCATTTCGGTTTGGATGTACCTATGCAGAGCCCTGCGGTATTTCAAAACCATATGTCGCTTGGATTCTTTGATACCCAAATTGTTGCACAAGATATGTAAATTATTTGTTAACTCTGACACTGTTTGGCCCCTCTCTTGTCGCAGTGTGGTCCATCTCATGTATTTGTTGTCATAGGTACCAACAAGGTAATATTGTTCCTTGAATGCATCCAAACAAAAATCCAAAGTGGGCTCAACCCCATATATTATAGACTCCTATGTGGAAATTGTATCCCAATAAGTTTCCCACCAATGTTTGACATCGGGGATATCCTTAAGGAGTGTGAAGGTAATATTTTCCCTGTTAGAAAAAATGTGAATAGAGAAATAACCTTCTAGTAGATTTAACCATTTTTCTAGGGCATTCGCATCTATCTGACCTTCAAATAAGGGAATATAAAAATTGACTTGTTCCAAAGGAGAAGTTCTTCCAAAGTGGTCACCTAATGAATATGTGCCTATTGTTATTGGCAGGTGTTGAAGGATGTGGGAAAAAGTATTCATCATTTCGTCCCTCTATCGTGTGAGAGCTTTCTCAAGCAATAGATTGATAGAATCTTTTTCTCCATCGTTTTTATTTTCTTATGCCATGGAGGGTTTCTTGGGTGTGCGAGGGAGATTTTCCTCAAGAGAGACAAGCTCGAGACCCAAATTTCTATACTTGAACCTCGTCGGGAACATGCACTGAAAAACGATCAAGAACAGTCTTCTCTGATACCACTAATTCGCATTATTTTTGGCACAAAATGAGAGCGGAGATATAACACATAAATATACAAAGATATTGCAAGAGATTAAATAATCTAAAAGAGATATATCAGATATATAACAAGAGGCACAAATATACAGTAATACACAATTTCTATTAATGAGCAAAATGTACAAAACTGTAGAAATACAGAGTGAAAGAATCACTAGGATGGTGGAAGGTTATCTCTAAGAAGAGATGTGACAACTACTCGCATTCAAAGGAAGATTATTGTTACAATGAGGCTCCAAAGGAATTTTTAACATAAATAAAATCCAAAACCTTAACCCTCGAGGATGAAAATCCAACAGTTTTGTGGACCCTGTTTTGGGTAGTTTGGTGTATCAACTGCCTGGGGGCGTACCTTTGGTATACTATCTTCATTTGGTGCACACGATAGCTCGTTGGAAATTTATTGATGAGGAGATTCATTTTGGGGGCTCAATTAGATTCTTTGGCCATCCTTGAGGTGTCTGATCCAAGTAGATTGATCTCACTATATTAAACATACTTGAGCCCATAATCCATTGTACCTTTAGGGTACCTCATCACATGTTTTACTACAATTAGGTGAACACATATGGGGTCAACCATGTA
Organism: Picea mariana; assembly: GCA_032191745.1. NCBI lineage: Eukaryota > Viridiplantae > Streptophyta > Pinopsida > Pinales > Pinaceae > Picea > Picea mariana. The sequence goes on from JASDQU010754719.1 coordinate 44,596, forward strand.
CTAACTCAGGGTGTTCACAACAAAACATATATTTGGTCGTGTATTCATCAAATACATCAATGATCAAATCATCTACCTGTATAATGTAGAATCCACAACCTCTAAATTCATGTCATCCAACAACTTCATATTTGATGTCATTGATGTATCCATCGGTTTACAATCCAACATATTGAACCTCTTCAGGATCTCCACAACATATTTTCCCTGATTCAAGAAGATCACATTCTTCCTCTAACATACCTCTATACCCCAAAAAAATAGTGCATCAAACCAAGATCCTTTATATCAAACTCAGAGGCTAAATCCATCTATCATTGAAAACCCTTCTTTTCCAGTCCGCCTCACTAGTTGTTCCCTCTGTGACAATATTTCCATTTTCAAAATAGCACAACATCATGGTAACCACCATATCAACACATGGACACAAGATTAATGTGATCTCAACTATAGAGGGATTTTCACTGCTTCTTATGTCCATATCAATCACTCCTCACCAAATAATCATGTTGATCATGATCTTGTTCTCTATCAGGTTCTCTACCTGAGCCCTGAACTCTTAGAATCTGCTAAAGACCTCATCCTTGGTCTTCATGAAACATATCCATGAGTGTCACATAGTATAAGAATCTCGCCATGTGCCTAGAAGAACCACAATATACTAACCAAGTATCCATGGTAACTTTCCTAGAACAAGAACAAGAACATCTTTGTGGAACAAGCATTTCCATGGTAGCTTTCCCAAAACAAAATAAGAGAAAGACAAGAATATTTCATGTTCTAAAGTTTGTTCCAGTGATCCTTGCAAACAAATTTCCTATTCATGATACGGATAATGATAAAGTTTGCGACCTTGTGATAGTATTTCTCAATAACCCTGTCGATGATGAAGCCTCTGTTCACTCAGGGTCGTGTCCACATTCATATTGAGTTGACAAGGTTCAATATGTCTCTTTTACAAATCCCAAGAAAAAAAATTTCAAGAACACATTTTACTTCATCTTGAACCTCTTTCATAATAACATCAACCTCTTACCATAGACTTGGCAACTTTGGGCATGACCATGCATCATGATCATTCCTCTCTTTTCAAATATTCTTCACCAATCGATCAATATTGGGATTGTCACCAAGGAATAGGTCCCAGGTATCATCCACTACACAAATAGAATGAAACAATACAAAATATATTTACATGCACCCAAGTTCCCTTTCCTATCAGCGTTCAATCTATCCATATCCACCTTATTCCCTCTATATCCATTACCCTCATGAGTCTCGTTGTCTCTTAAGTATATTATCCTTGCATGGCCATTTCCATCACCCATAACAACGATTTCCTAACTCGAACCATCATTAGCAACCACAGACTAATGAGCATTAATCTACATATTTGTTTGCAGAAAGGGGGACCACAATAACATTCTCCTTATCGTCCCAACATAATAACTCTTTGTACTGAAAATTAAGATTTTTAGGGACATAACCCGAGCATTTCCACAGTTCATGGGATAAAACCATGGGAAAACCCTCAAACAGCTCGGGATCACCTCCCAGAATTCCCTAAATATGAACCCTATCTTCCATCCAAACCTTTGACGCCATCAAAAGTGAGGGCACTAGAAAATTTTCCATCCTCATTATCTACCACATGTTTAGTTTACTGCCAGCTATCTTTCTAGCACACTATTACTTGGTTTGAATCTCCTTCATCATTTGTCACCTTTCACCGTGTTCCACAATGATAGATCCATATCGATTATCCAAGTGGCTCTGCTCTCAACTTGAGGGTGGCTCTGCCTCTGCAGGTATACTATCAATGTTATTCTCTATCTCGATCTAGCCTCTTCCCTCGAGCCTCTCTCATATCCATGCCATCAATTTCTCCCTTCGACCTCTCTATAGATAATATTTGTCACGTAGCTACTCCATCTCTCTTATCTAATGACTAGAGCTCCAACCATTCCATATCTTGACAGTTAACAAATCAAAGTTATTCTTCCCCCTCTTTCTCTGCAGGATAAGCATCTTCTTCTTCCTAATACGTAAACACATCTAGGATCTTTAGACTCTCATCTTCCTGGGCTCTCCTGTGAGGGACTCATGCCCAGTTCTACTCTGATACCATGTTAAGTTTTCATATATGAGATGATATTCATTCTATGCAATTATTACAATGATGAGTGTTCCATATATATAGAACATATAGTCACCATCCATGAAAGGATGTGTCCCCTAGATAAATATATTTATACTTTATATAAATATATTATTTCATTAATAATATTTTTTAATAATTAATAATCATATTATTAATTATTAATCCATTAGAATGTATTTCCGATGTTGCCCAAATATCAACACTATAAATATGAGTGAAGGATATAAAATAAAAGAGATTTTTTACCTCTATAAATATTTTCATAATAGGCTCCAAAGCTATATTTGTAAGTTGACACTTACCATTTTCCTAATCCATTAGAAATTAAGAATCACCCAACACTTGCAACTTCTTGATTCCTTTGTTTGCAGTTATTTTCATTAATAACCACAAAAAAAAATAAAAAAAATCTCTATTATTTGTTACTATCCTAGACCAATATTTTAAAGAAAAATAATGCAAAGATTTCATGTGAATAATAATCCCGCGTTAGGGTCCCCGAGGTGTAGGACAGTCAGTGACGGAGTGTGTTGTTAAGCCATTCCGTGATGTTAAAGTCACCGGTTCGAAACCTGCGGGGACAAAAAATCCAACCATGTTAAGGGTTGGTGTGGCTCAGGCCGGGTGCGATCCCCGGGTGATTTTGATGGCTTAGATGCCCCTGAGTCGCGATTTCTCAAGCCACAGGTTAATCGCAGGTCCTGCACAANAAACAAAAAAAAAAAAATAATCCCGCGTTAGGATCCAACACCTTAAAAATGATAAAAACAAAATTCAATGAATATAGTCCACTTTGAAGGGGAAACCTCTTTTTACAATATATCCAATTCAAATTACAATATGAGATGTGATAATATGATCCTAAGACTAGGTCTCCTTGTTATATATATAGGAGACAAAGGGTACCATGAAGGGTTCTAGCCGACATACAAGTAGAATACTATGCATTAATAATTCAATATCCATGGCTTGATAAGGGTTTTTTCACATAAAATGGGGCTTTGTCTAGGTCTTAACATGCCCCTACCATAAAACAATGTTTTTCCTCAACACTTGAATAACTGCAGGTGTTTCTACATGAAGAGCTCATCTTCCCATGTTGCCTCTTCCATTGGTAGGTTCTTCAATTTGATGAGGTACTCCTTGATTGTTTGATTTATCAGTTTCTTAATCCTTATTTCAAGGATTGTTTCTGGTTCTAGTATGATTTTCCCTTCATCATTAATCTATGGTAAAATAGTTTGTATTGAGATCTTATTATCTATTACCTTCTTTAATCAAGAAACATGGATGATTGGATGTACACGTGAAGATGGAGGAAACTCCAATTTGTAAGTCATACTTCCAATCCTTTGCAAAATCTTATAGGGACCATAATATTTGGGTGCTAATTTAGTTTCCTTCCTTTTTTTCTTGAGGGACATCTATTTATATGGTTGTAGCCTCAGAAATACCCAATCCCCCACTTCAAATTCCCTTTCACCGCGATGTTGATCTGCTTGTTGTTTCATCCTATTTTGTTCCATAACTAAGTTTTCCATAAATAGTTTTAGAACCTCTTGCTGGTTCCATATGTGGTCCTCCACTACTTGAACCTTTGCATTCCATTTCAAGGGTGATGTAATGGATGGAGGATGATATCCATAAAGTTCCATAAATGGGGAAATTTTTTATGAAGTATGGAAGGATGTGTTGTACCACCATTCTGTCAAGGGAAATAACTTGACCCATTGTGTTTACTTATCATATGAAAAATAAATAAAATATCCTTCTATACATTTATTCACAATATTAGTTTTCCCATAATATTGAGGGTGTTAAGATGAGTTGTGAGCCAATTGAGTACCCAAATAAGAAAATAATTCAGTCCAAAATTTTCTAGTAAAAAATGGATCTCTATCACTTACAAAAATCTTGGGGACTACATATAGCTTTTGAACATGTGTTTCATCCTCAAGCATCCCAGGTTCAAATCCAGAGGGGTTTAGGGTATGTACACCTTCGTAGACTTTAACAGTGAAATATTTGTAAGTTTTAAACCTGTGAAGTAAAGCAATGCATATAGATTCTTAAGCAAAACAAAAATTAATCAATAGCTCATTCACATAGTACACAAAGATTTATACCGGAAACCCTCAGCCGGGAAAACCTTTCTTATATTCATTATGTCGAATTTCACCATTCACTATACAATATATATACAATGTTTTTAGGTATTCTATAGATACCAAAACCCTAATCCCTTAATCCGGGATAAATTTACAAAACCGCTAAAAATAGAAAAATCCGCAGTTGTCTTATCTGACGCGCCCACACACACACATGCAAAGAATATAACACATACCCAACATTCTCCCACTTGTTGTTTTATTTGCATCCAAGGGTCCAGGGGATTATATAGTCAACAATCCAGGGAAGTAATGCCCATTATTACTCTACACCAGGAGAACTTTTCTGTGCTCACAGACTTTGTCAATGAATCTACAACATTCTTCAAAGTGTCAACCTTTTCCAACAACACCTTCTTTTCCTTAACCATGTCTCTCACAAAGTGATACTGAACATCAATATGATTTGTCTTTGAATGATAAGCTGGGTTCTTTGCCAGGAAGATTGCACTCTAACTGTCACAATCTAATATCAATGCTTGTTGTACCAACCCAATACCTGAACACAATCTTTGTAACCATACTGCTTCCTTTCTTGCACGAGTGGCTACCATGTATTCAGCTTCTGTAGTTGAGAGTGCCACTACAGCCTGTATTTTTCTCATCCAACTGATTTCTCCTCCAAATAGGTTAAACACATACCCACTTGTAGATCTTCTGCGATCCAGATCTCCAGCCCAGTTTGCATTAACAAAGCCATGTATGTCCACCACTCTATCCAATCCTGGTCTTCCTTGGTAGCACAATCCATAACTAGTGGTGCCATGAAGATACCTGAATACCCTCTTTACTGTTGTCCAATGCTCCTTCCCTAGTTTTGACATATACCTGCTCAAAACTCCCACTACATGTGCAATGTCCGGTCTAGTACAGACCATTTCATACATCAAACTGCCAACGACACTGGCATACGAAACATGGGACATGTCCTCTTCTTATTCCTGTGTCTTGGGACACTGATCTACATATAAATTTACACCTATAGGAATAAAAACCTTGACCGGTTTACTTCCATGCATATTAAACCTCTGCAATATCGTTTCAACATATTTTCTCTGATTCAACCAAAGTTTCTTGTTTGCACGATCTCTTTTAATCTCCATTCCCAGAATGAAGTTAGCAGCATCGAGATCCTTCATGTCAAATTTGGAGGATAGTTGCGATTTCACCTCCTTGATAGCATCCATGTTATTTCCTACCAACAACATGTCATCAACATAAAACACTACATAAATGAAGTGATTACCAACCTTCTTGGAATATACACAATGATCAGCCCTACTTATTACAAATCCCAATCCAAGGATGTATGTGTCAAACTTTTGGTACCACGTCCTAGGTGATTGCTTCAGACCATATAGTGACTTCTTTAGCTTACAGACCAACTCTTTCTTTCCCTTCACTGCAAATCCTTCTGGCTGCTTCATGTAGATTTCTTCTTCTAGATCCCCATGTAGGAATGGTGTCTTCACATCCATCTGTTCCACTTCAAGATCAAAAGCAACAACAATAGATAAAAGAAATCTAATAAAAGTTAACTTAGCAATAGGAGAAAAAATCTCACAAAGTCAATTCCCTCTACCTGGGAATAACCTTTTGCTACTAAGCGAGATTTGTATTTCTCCACTTTACCTTGTGCATTAAACTTCTTCTTAAACAACCATTTTCTACCAAAAAAATTTCTTCCATCTAGCAACTCAGCTATATCCCATGCCTCATTCTTATCCAAGGCATCCATTTCTTCAACCATGGCCTTCTTCCAGAGTTTACTATCCTTTGAATTCACTTCTTCCCTGACAGTTCTAGGATCATCATCAGTAATAGATAAAGAAAAATTTGAACGAAAATCAAGTGGACTATACCTTTCTGGTTGCCTTTTATCTCTCACTGATCTCCTCAATACTGGGGTATGAAGTTCTTCTTCTTCTTCTTCTTCTTCTGCTTCCTCTTCTTCGGATGATTCAGATTTTGCATCATCCAACTCAAGCTATATTTTCTCAGGTTTGTCTTGTGTTGGTAGGAATTCATGTTTGGACACATATTTTACCTTTCTGAACACAACATCTCGACTTTAAAAAGTCTTCTTGGTTTCTGGGTTCCAAAGTTTATAACCTTTCACACCATCTTTATAACCAATAAAGATACATTTTTCATCCTTTTTATCCATCTTACTCCTATTTTCCTTTGGAACATGTACATAAGCATCACAACCAAACACTCTAAGATGTTGAAGAGAGGGTTTCTTTCCAGACCATACCTTGTGTGGATTTTTATCGTCCAACGGTGATGAAGGAAATCCATTGACCAGGTAACATGCTATATCCACTGCCTCTGCCCATAATTCTTGTCCTAACCTGGCACCGCTGAGCATGCTCCTTGATTTTTCCATCAGTGTCCTATTCATCCTTTCTGCAACTCCATTCTACTGAGGAGTGTATGGAGTAGTCTTCTGCCTTGCTATACCACACTTCTTATAGAATTCTTTGAATTCATTTCCGCAGAATTCTCCACCATTATCTGTTCTCAATACCTTTATTTTCTTCTCTATCTAATTTTCTACTAGAGCCTTAAACTCTTTCAATTTATCAAATACCTCAGATTTCTTTCTAAGAAAATAAATCCATGTGTTCCTTGAAAAATCATCTATGAATGAAACATAATACACAGATTTACCTAGGGATGGAACAAGCATAGGTCCAAACACATCACTGTGTATCAACTCTAAGATCCCCTTTGCTCTTATAGCACCAGATGGGAATCTTACTCGATTTTTTTTACCATATATGCAATGTTCATAGAAATCAAAATCTAGAGTGCAATTAGACATACCTTCAACCATACCTTTACCGTGTACTGTTTGAAGGCCCTTTTCTCCAATATGTCCCAGTCTTTGATGCCACATCATGGTCTTCTTTCCAGTGAAAATATTGGTCTTGTCTTCTTTATTTCTCTATTCAGGGACAACAGAATTGTTACACCCATTAGTATAAGTGCTTCCCAGCAACTTGTATAGAGTTCCACACCAAACTCCCCTCATCAACACCATTGCTCCTCGTACCATCTTGCAAGTGTTTTTTCCAAATACAGTATCCACTCTTGCATCATCCATCTTGCTTACAGATATTAGGCTCCTTGCTAGTTTTGGAATGTGCAGAACCCCAATAAGTGTTCTAATCCTTCCATCTTTTAGTAGCAACTTAACCCTTCCACGTCCCAATATTTTTGTTGTCGAGTCATCTCCTAGGAATACATCACCACCATCATATTTTTCATATTCAGAGAACCACTCCTTGTGAGGAGTCATATGGTATGATGCACCTGAGTCAATCAACCATACATCATGGTGTGCATGTGTACATGTAGATGCCAGGTAAACATCACCTCCTTCTTCAGTGGAGGTTTTCACCTTTGTGGAAGAGGTACTATCAGATCCCTTTGCTTTTTCAACCTTCTTAGACTTGCAATCTTTCTTATAATGCCTTGTTTTACCACACTTCCAGCATTTCCTCAAAGAACTTCTTGGAGACTTGTATCTACCTGTAGATTTATATCTCCACCCCGAAGGCTTACCAGGGTTCTTGTCTTGGGTACACTCTCTTACAAATAAATCATATGTGTTGTGACCCTCCATGCTTTTTCTCCTCATCTCTTCAGATAACAAGGATGAAACTACATCCTCATACTTCAATGTAGATTGAGTGGTACTACCAATTGCTACAACTAGATTATCCCAAGAGTCTGGAAAAGAACATAACAAAGTAATACACCTATCTTCTTCTGCAATCGTAATATTAACAGAGACAAGTTAACTTACCAGAGTATTAAAGGCATTTAGATGTTCTGTCACAGAAACTCCATCTTCCATCCTAAGATGGTACAACTTCTTTCAAAGACACAACTTGTTTACCATGGACTTTGATTGATACAAATTCCCCAACTTATCCCATAGTTCCTTGGTTGTATATTCTCCTGAGACATTCAACAAAACAGAATCTGCCATGCATAGTTGAATAGTACTCCTTGCTCTTCTGTCCAACTTCTCCCAATTTTCCTTCGACATACTAGTAGCTAGTGTACTAGTAGTTTGTGTACTGGTAGGTTGTGTACCAGTAGCCCGTGTGCTAGTAGATGGTGTACCAGTAGGCTGTGTACCAGGATCCACAATGATCCATTGTTCTTTGTCTACAAGAAGGTCATCCATCTTCAGCTTCCATAGCTCAAAGTTTTTACCATTGAACTTCTCTATCTTGATTCTAGAAGAGCTTTCCATTCTTGTTTCTGCAATCAAATCACCACTGCAAAAGCTCCCACTAAACCCAGGTTTATCACAGACCCAAGATAAACTTGATCTATCAAGATCGAGCAAAAACCTCAACAACAAAGCCATCCCTCTGAAGCCAAAAATGAGCTCTAATACCACATGTAAGTTTTAAACCTATGAAGTAAAGCAATGCATATAGATTCTTAAGAAAAACAGAAATTAATCAATAGCTCATTCACATAGTACACAGATATTTATACCGAAAACCCTCAACCGGGAAAACCTTTCTTATATTCATTATGTCGAATTTCACCATTCACTATACAATATATATACAATGTTTTTAGGTATTCCGTAGATACCAAAACCCTAATCCCTTAATCCAGGATTAATTTACAAAACCGCTAAAAATAGCAAAATTCGTAGTTGTCCTATTTGACGTGCCCACACACACAGATGCAAAGAATATAGCACATACCCAACAATATTTGCATGGAGGGGGTCCCTTGTTCCACAAACAAGTGGGTATCATACACCAATTTGGTTTATGGCTTAACCATGACCTTAAAATTAGATTATTGTTATTATTATAATTTTTTTCCTTTCTTCAAGAGCTTGTAAAGAATGAAGGTCCTCATCAAAAAAAAAAAATCTACAACTATTTGTGTTAAACAAAGATGCTATGTCTTCTTCTATTTCAATCAATTCCCTTTGAGCTCTTCATTTTTCTTCCTGGCCCATTTTGTTGCAACTTATTTTACCCTTTTTAAATTACTAGCAAACTAATACATGGAAAATTCCCCAAAATAGGAATCATACATTCTCTAGTTATTGAAAATGAGATGAATAAAGGATTCATATTTGAGCCACAAATTATTGAACTTAAAAGGATTTGGAGGCTTCTCATTAACTTCTTTTAGTTGGAGGATAATTGGGGGATGATGATGTTAAATTATGAGCTTGATTTGTTATGCAGATTAATTCTTTTATTTCCTTCAACACTTTGATTCCAGCTTAATACACTTCAATAATACCAAATCATAACCGAATGGAAATAACTATGTAGATAAGTAAGCATGCACATCAACAACACATATACCCTGGGGAAACCCTGTATAGGGAGAAAAAACCCAGCAAACTATATTCCTTTATTGAGTTAATAATGTAAGATCACTTACAAATATCCACCATGAATGTTCTGCTCTTAAAGATCTTGCCAAGATGACTCTGACCTGACAAATACCTAAGAGACCTTGCTGAAATACGCCTCTGATATGATTCCTCTATTGCTGATATACAACACTGATATGCTTCTTTGGTATGTTGCCTCTTTATCACTGATATGCACCTCTATTTCTTCACACTTAACCTGCATATCAAAACTATGTTTGAAGAGAGGGGTCGACCTCTGTTTATATAGGCTGAAGAGGAGAAGAAGAGAGTCTTGAAATAGTCACTTGGTTTGCATGCTTTAATCATAACTCAACTTCATACTTTAGTTCGATCTAGACTTGAGACTGGTATACTCTAGTTCGAAAATAGAACTAGACTTGAGACTTCAGTTACAACTCAACATTACACTTTAGTTCTAAAATAGAACTAGACTTAAGACTTCAGTTACAAATCAACATTACACTTTAGTTCTAAAATAGAACTAGACTTAAGACTTCAGTTACAACTCAACATTACACTTTAGCTCTAAAATAGAACTAGACTTAAGACTTCAGTGAAAACTCAACATTACACTTTAGTTCTAAAATAGAACTAGACTTAAGACTTCAGTTACAAATCAGCATTACACTTTAGTTCTAAAATATAACTAGACTTGAGACTTTGGTTACAACTCGACTCTTTACAAGGCAATTCAAAATTCTCTTCATGGTGGATAATGTTACACATGCCAACACACTAGATCAATACATTTATATCATTTGCGATATTAGGAATATCATTTGTTTCTAGCTCATAGGAATTTTTTATTCAACCTAACTTTTTCTATATGCATTGACTTTTTCTCATAGCTCACAAGGCTTGACTAGGCTCACAGAGGTTGTACGTTCCCCCTAACTTTTGCACTAGTCTGTCTATGCTCACAGAGGTTATACATTCCCCTTCACTTTTTCACTAGACTATCTATGCTCATAGAGGTTGTACGTTCCCCCTGACTTTTGCATTAGACTCACATAGAATCTCATTCGTCCTAACTTTTGGTTTGACTCACAGAGGTTGTACATTCCCCCTGAATTTTGTCAATCCCTCACAAGACTGGTTGATTCTCCAAATCTCCCTGGCTAGCCTCAAGGTCGACTATATGGCCTCTCATTGGAGAATGACTATCGATGCTACCAAATTTAACACTCCCTCTCAATGAGGGAGTCATTCTCATCCACACCAAGCATGCCTCTCAGCTACACAAACTGTCTCGAGGTCAGAGGCTTGGTGAGGATATCAGCTACCTGCTCACTCGTGGCTATGTATTGTAACTTTACATTTTTTCTCTGGACCAAGTCTTGGATCTAGTGGCACCTCATGTCAATATGTTTTGACCTGTCATGAAATATTGGGTTCTCTGTCAATTTTATGAAACTTTGATTATCACAGTGAACCACCATTGTCTTGATCTTGTCACAAAACAACCCAGAAATCAATTTTCTGAGCCATACTACTTCCTTTCTAGCATCACTTGTTGCAATGTACTCAACCTTTGTTGTACTCTATGCAATGTATCCCTACTTCCATCTTGACCAAGAGATCATATCAGATCCTAAACTAAAGCAGTATCCTGATGCAGGAGCATCGCCCATGTCAAGCGAGCCAGCGCGAAAGCAGGAGACAGCTAGACAAGCCAGCATAGTTTCTTTTTGAAAGCACCTTGAGATTGTTGCAAAAACATTAATGTGAAGACATTTATGAAAGCGCACTTTGTATATTGTAATGGACCTTGAGCGGATAGCTCACATCCTTAGGTAGATGAGGCATTTAATAGAGTTAATGTTGTTAGATAGGAAATTAATTTTATATTTGATAGCGTAGAGTCCAAGAGGGAAAACGAATATAGACACCCTCCTTTGTACATTGTAACATTATCGAGCATTCAGTAGAAGAGAAGAGAATGCAGAGAAGTGTATGAAGAACACTCATGTATAGATATTGAATTAATAGAAGAAAGCTTTGATTCAATTCCATGGTTGTGTTATTCTCTATGTATTGATGATATTATGCTCATGAATGTTTGCTTCTTGTCATAC